>KK121649.1:301785-353535 GCA_000611955.2 Stegodyphus mimosarum | reverse complement strand
TGATTAGCTTTTTGGTAACTGAAACCATGATGAAGAAAAGATTTCTGTTTACTGGATATACTAGTGCCATTAACTCACTGCAGTCTAAAGCTAAGGTACTGTTACCAAATTTCGGCAATTATTAACTTTTTTCTATAAAAAGTGAGCAAAAAGAGAGAAAGATTTTATATATTTTATTGTATAAGATTGTATAATGTTGTACAAATCATTTGTGGATATCCTTATAGAGAAATAAATGAAGTAAGGAATAAACAATAAAGTTTTATGTGTTAAAATTAATGGTACTTAACATATTAACATAGCCACTTTGGCAGAGTTTAATTATTTTATACAGAGGAGGCAGGCAATATGCAATTTCAAAAAATTTAATTTATTAATAAATACTATTACTCATATTACATATATATTCTGTCTTTTAATTATGCATTTATTCTGTAAATCAATCAATCAAACCTATTTACAATTTATGTTTTTTTTTTAATCTTTTATTCTGATGAAAGTTTGTGTCAATTGCTTTAAGAATAGATTCAAAGCAGTTGTTCCCTTTAGCAATTTTATATTAAAATATTATATTCGTGCAAAAATTTTACCATAACTTCTTCAATTTCCGATATATCTTACAAGCTCTTATTTTAAAAGAAATTAAGACAAAAAAATCTTATATAAAAAATATTTGCATATAAAAACCATTGGAATTTCTAATGCAACAAAAAGAATATACACTCCTCAAAAGTAAAATTGCAGCACCAAGAAAGAATGCATGTAGCGTCATACAAATTGCAAGAGTGAGAGTTGTAAGGTGGATATATGCTAATGATAAAAGTTGTGAATGCATTGGATCACGTGGTACGCATATGCAGGCTATAAAGGTCAGCCACTTTCCCTTCTCAAAAACAGCATCTGAGGGTTTATGGAACATTGTAGACTTTAGAAGAAGCATAGAAAATGCCTATGAGAGGTCGACGAACTCAGTATCATCAGTTAACGACCGGGGAATGTGACCATATTATCAAACTCTATGCACTTATTTTGTTGCTATGCGCAATAGACACTCGTGTTGGGTACAACGTGAGTACCATCCAACGTTGTGTCACACAATGGATTCAAGAAGGTGTACATGCACATCAAAGAAGTAGTGTGCACATTAGAGCTCGCAGACTGGAATATTTAGCGGTCAACTATTGGAAACCCTTTCTCCTTGTTGCATGAGATCTCAAGCCGATTGCCTCCAGGAGCAGGTGGATCTGCGTCCACCCAAACTATACACAGCAGATTGCATAAAGTACACTTACATTCACCATTGACTGCTGAATGCAAAACTAAATGCCTGGTGTGGTGTCAGCATTACAGTGTGTGGACCATCGAATGGCATCAGGTTTTGTTCACGGATGAATCTTGTTTCTGTCTGTGGAGGAATGATGGCCGTCAACGGATATGGCATTGACCCAGAGAACTCTACGAAACAACTCATTTTGCTGAGCATCGCACCGGGCATTATGGTTTGGGGTGGCATAATGTTCGATCACAAGGCACCTCTGGTACACATTAACAGCAGTTTGACAACGGACTGTTAACGTCATGCAAGTTGAGGAGCCTGTTGTTTTGTCCTGGTTGCAGGGCACACCCAACATGGTATTGCAGCAAGACAATGCCAAGCCACATGTCGTATGGCGTACTCTTAACAACCTGACCAGATTTGATATCTTACTCTGGCTGGCAGCCTCTCTATATCTGAATCCCATCAAACATCTGTGGGATATCATTGCAAGTGTCATTAACTGAGGACCACGGCCACAAACCCTGGATGATCTGCATACAGCAGTGGATGTGGCTTGGCAAAGGCTACCTCAGGCTTGCTATCAATGAACTCATTGATAGCATGCCTTGCCGGATTGTGGCCTGTATCACTGCCTGGGGTGGGCGCATTAGATGTTGAATAAATTGGTTTATAATGATTTTATATATCTGTTTTTTTAATCATTTGCATATCCATCTAACAACTCTCGATCCTGCAATTTGCATGTTGCTATGAGTATTCTTTCTTGTTGTTGCAATTTCACTTTTGAGGAGTGTATATGAAAATGGTATCTTGCTTCTTAAAACTCAAGAATATTCATATGCATCAGAGTTTGGTATATTTTGAAAATTTGATAATTTCTGGGAATGTGGTTGTACTAATATATATATTTTTTATACCCATTTCGTTCTGTGTACACTTTCTGTAAATGAGCAGTTATTTTTTATAGCAAGGCATAACATAATGTAATAATTACTTATGCCTTTTAAAGACACTAAAGGAGTGTCTTGTAAAGTACAATTACAACACAACTGCTTTTTTTCTCCCTTTCTTTTATAACTCAATAGTTTTTAATTTTTATGTTGTTTTTATAATAATCCTTTTATTAATCATGCTAATCATGTTGCCATAAAATTAATAAAACTTGAAAGTTTGAATAATGTGAATTTGTGTTTGTTTATTTTTGCTTTAAATTTATTTCTTCCTTTTGTAAGTAATGTATGTGTGTATATATAAAGAAAGAGTAAGAAAAAGAGTTGATTTTTTTAATGTGTGTGTGAATTTATGTTTGTTCTCTGAAACTTAATTTTTATTAACTTTAAATAACAATAGATTATTCCTTATATGCGAATTTCTTAACTTATTTGTTAAAAAGTGTTTTCAATTTGTCTTCTTAGCTTGATAGGCTAAGATTAGTTAGAGAGCAAGAAGAGAGGTTAGATCAGCAAGCTCAGAGGTATGAGGAAAGACTGACAGAACTTCATAGTGTAATTGCGGAATTAGCTAAGAAATTAGAAGCTCAGAGGGCTAGTATAATAAAGTATGTCTTATAAGAGTGTTTCAAATTAATGCATTTTAAAGTATTTTTTTAAAAATGCATTATAACTGTGTTTCTTATTTACATTTAATATTTTCAAATTATTCTTTTTAAAAAAATATATAATTATGATTCTATTCTGCAATTTATCTTTTCAGTTTAATGTCATGAAAAATAGTGTGTATAATGTGACAATATATGTGAATAATTATTTATTTAGCAGTTGTTCTAAAACGTGCATTTCATAGATATCTTTAATAAATTAATCTTTTTTTTTTCTCATTTAACCCTTTGATGCTCTGTGATTGCGCTCTGAAACTACCAATTTTTGAATATTTTTCTCCTCTTCTTTCCTAAATTTTTGAGTGAAAACCGATTATTATGATTGATTACTGATCTTTTACCTCTAAATAACACAAAATGACTGCAGAATCTTACATTTTTTAGGTCTTAGTACTTCAAATTGGATGTCTTTTAAAATTCTATTCAAGAGACAAAATAACTTCTTTTTATTAATATAA
This sequence comes from Stegodyphus mimosarum, assembly GCA_000611955.2. Classification (NCBI taxonomy): domain Eukaryota; kingdom Metazoa; phylum Arthropoda; class Arachnida; order Araneae; family Eresidae; genus Stegodyphus; species Stegodyphus mimosarum. The sequence goes on along the minus strand of KK121649.1, from coordinate 350,180 downwards.
ACAACATTAAATTTCAAAAGTTATTCATCACACATCATTATTTCTATTATCAACAATAAAAGATAGCAATAATTAAACTGCATATATAAAAAAAAATTTAAAAAAAAAGTATGTATATTTATAGCATTTGCTTCATGGTTTCAGGGCATGACCACTGAGCCACTACAGCATTGTCTCACCCTCTAGAGGCACAGTGGCCTTGAACCTCTAGAGGCTTTGAAACCACTGTTCTTCACAATGGTGTTTGCTGCTTTTCAAATAGGAATGTGTATTTTTACCCAGATATAGATAAGGGGCTTTGAAACCCCAGAGTTATTTTATTATTAAACAATACATGCACCTGCCCAGTGAAAAGGTTTTTAATTTCCAGAGAATTTTCTCATAGCTCAACATGCTTGCTTCCTATGCTTATAAATTTTTTTGTATGGTTTAAATATAATGTAAATATACTTTGCTATAATTAAAAATACAAATCTGGTAAAAGTTTTATTTAAATTTAAAATATTTTATAAATATTTGGGACAAAATACGAATAAAATAAATAGCAATAGAAAACAAAATATCCGTATCAAAGGCAAAAAGACCAAGGCTCCCCCCCCCCATTAACATAAAAAACCACAAATTTCATGTGCCAGACAAAAAGAGACTAAATAATGCTGGACATATTCCAGTAAAATGCAAATCCTGGCGGTACATTTTGTAGCACAAGGGAGAAGCCTCATAGAATAAGATACATGTGCGAAACTTGCAATGTGGGTCTAATGCATGTACCAAAAAACAAAACATGCTTTCACAAAAAAAATTGTTCTTTGACTTAAAAAAAAAAAAAAACACTGAGTTTTTTTTTAATCCTTATTTTAATGAGTTTTTTTATCCATTTATCCAGACGTCCTTATTATGTAGGTTTTTATGTTTTCACTGCTATAGAAAAATTGCATAAATGTTTATTTTTTCATTTTTTCTAACGATTTACTTTGTAAAATAATGTGAAAAATTTATATATAATGCAATTCTTAAATACAGTTTTTTTTTTTTTAAATTCGCAAATTTCATCATTTATTGGAATTGTACACGGAAAAGGTATTTTTCTCCCCTATTACCTCAGGAAGTTTCAAAGTCCTAGACACGTGCTGGTTTCACAGTGCCACCCACAGATTAATGGGCAAGAGTAGATTTTTTTCTAATTCATATTATTCAATTTCTAGTGTTTCTTAGTTAAAAAATTATAAAAATAATATTGCGTGTTTCAAAGGGTTAAACAAATAAATCAGTATTTTCTTAGTCCTGAAGTTTCATGAAAGACATATTTTGCATAATTTGCATGCTACTATTAGTAATTACTCGAAATTTCTATTTTATGAGCTATAAATTAATAAACGATTTTAGAATCATTATTCCATTCTAGTTGATTGCCATGTGTGCATACATTCATTTCTGAAAACAGATGGTACTGAAAATGACTTAAAATTAAATTAGTAATAAAGTTTAAATATTGCAGTGAAAGCTGTTACGTAAAAGTAAACTTAGGATCTTCAGTTGAGGATTTTAGAAACTGCATTTTCAGTTAATGTTTGAAAGTTCATTTAATGCTTGTTAGCTTGATTAAATATTGCAAAGAGAATTTACAAGTTTGTTATATTCTTTGTATCTTTTTCTTAAAACATAATTTCTAAAATTTGTGCTTTTAATTTCATAGTTTATAGAAATAAAATTTATGTATATATATGTATGTATGTATTTATATATATAAAGTAAGAAATTTAGAACTACTTTTTCACAAAAATGAAAATTGAAATTTATAATTAATAAATTTCAAGAAATCCTATAAATGCAACAAAGAATAAAAGTAATTAGGGTACTAGCCTAAATTACAGTAAAGTTTATAGAGGAAAACCTTAACCCTTGTCTTTGTGATGTTAGTTCTAATCTATAAATTAGTAAAACTATTAAAATAGTATAAGCGCTAATAGCTGCTTATTGTATTGCATAGTTACAAAATATTTTTAGAAAACAAAATATAAATATGCCTAGTATTTTCGCACATTAAGCTGCTGAAAAAATATTAGTAAAGACATAAAAGTAAGAAAGAAAAGTTTAGTAATAAAGTACGAAATTTAGAACTACTTTTTCATAAAGACAAAAATTGAAATTCATAATTAATAAATTTTAAAAAATCCTATAAATGCAACAAAGAATAAAAGTAATTAGGGTGCTAGCCTAAATTACAGTAAAGTTTATAGAGGAAAACCTTAACCCTTGTCTTTGTAATGTTACTTCTAATCCATAATGTTTTTTAAAATTTTGTTTTTTAAAAAATATTTTGTAATTATGTAATACAATAAGCAACTATTAGCACTTATACTGTTTTAATAGGTTTACTAATTTACTACTGGTGGGCCGTTATTGTTTAAGGACATTTTTTATTTATTTAAAGGAATTGCATTTTGAGAAGACCTGCCGGCAGTTATCAATTATTCTGATCCTTGTGGTTTAATGTCAAGACACATTTGTTGTGTATTTGGCTATTTCATTTATAACAACCTAGTATAATTCTTTGCAACTTTTATTTACTTATATCTGAAAAAATTTGCATATGCTAATTTATTTCTGTATTTACAGAGAAGAAGATGAATGCAGTCAACAGTCTGGGGAAGATTCTAGATTAAGTGAAACACAAAGCCACTGTACAAGCAATGACAACAATGCAACTGAATCCTGTAGTGATAGAGGTTGATAATTTATTTTATACTATATATTTAATTTGCATTTTTATATTATACATTAGCATAAACTAATTATGCAACAGTAAAATTAGCAAAAATGGAAAGGTAAAGCTTTGATTTGATTAACACCAAATTGTGCATGATGTTAGTAAATGTGTTTATGCATGATACGAAACAAGCATTACATACAAAGAACTAAACAATATTTAATTGTTGTAAATTATATGATGAAGTCACATTTGGATTATTAACAAATTCATGTTTAAAATCTTAAAAACAAGCAAATCAATGAGCGTTTATAAGGTTTACATTTATAAGGTAACATTTACAATTATAAGGTATAAAACCACCTTAAACACTCACACAAACTTTACAGCAACAATTTCCCGTGCTTTCGGTGAGGTGGTCAAGCATCGCAGATACTAGCATTGAACGTTCAGATCAATTGCCAGCTATCTGAGACTGTCTGGAGGAAGTAAATGTGTAAAGATAGCATGCAGGAGGACATTCCAAAGATTTTCAGTGAGGTTAAAGTTGGGAAATACAGCAGTCCACTTCATATAAGAAATACCATCACTCTCCAGGTACTTGATAACAGTATATCCTTGATGGAGGCAGGTAATCATCATAAGAAGGTAATCAGGGCCAACTACTGCAGAGTATATTCTAACAAATGGGGGTGGAATTTCTAGAACTTCATCCTGACACCATGCAGCTACTACAGAACAATCTTAAAAGATATGCAACTGGGTGCAATATCCAATTGAAATTTCAGTCCTCACTAGGATGCTACCATCTGTGAATGCATGATGTTTGATGATATTCTGGACCTGATTTTATGTTATCATCCATAAGAAGGAATCAGAACCAACTACTGCAGTGTATAGTCTCACAAATGGGGGTAGAACTTCTAGAACTTCATCCTGACATCATGCAGCCATTACAGAACCATCTTAAAAGCTGTGCAATGGAGTGCAATATCCCATTGAAATTCTAGTCCTCACTGGGATGCTACCATCTGTGAATGCATGATGTATGATGATATTCTGGACCCGATTTCATGTATCTCATTCTTTGCAGCCTGTACATGCTTGTCATCCGATTGATTCGAGGGCAAATTTGGACTCATTCATCAGAAAAATTTTGTGTTTGAGACAGGTCAGTTGAGTTGCTGATGATAGCACTTAATCTTTCCTTTTTGAGCTGGGAAGTTAGTGTAACACAAACATTTGATACTTGGCCATACAATCCCTTCATGCAAAGCCTTTGACACTCATTGCTTATTATCTTACCAAATGATGCTGCAACCATGGATGTAACAATTGTGGATCACTCATTCATTCTGTTTGCCTATTACAGCAATATACTGATCTTCAGAAGGGAGTGGTAAACATTGGTTGACCAGGTGTAGATCTCTGAACAACTGTTTTACTCATTTGGAATTATTTCCACATTTGAGAAATTACCAAGTAATCAAAGATACGAGCAATATCATTGATTGACTATCTTTCTTCGATGGTACTGACAGCACAAGAGCTCTCATGGTCTGTCATTCATCTTTTTTCAGCCATAGAAATGTGAATACCATAAAAAATTTATTCTACAAAATTTATCAGTATCTGAATGAACCTCCTTAAACTTTTCAGAATACTGGAGTCTTCAGCTATTACCTGATTAGCATATGTGCAGATTGTCAATCAGGATTAGCTGTAACATATGATATTTGTTCATTTGCATCTTGATCTACTTTCAGACTCTGAAATTCAGTATACTGTTGAAACCTGGTAATTAGAATTATGTACTTAATTTAAGGAAGCCAGCATATATTTAATTGTCCAACATTATAATTTGCTATTTTTTCCCTAAAAATATATATTTACATTGAATGTACATGATGGATGGCACCAAACTCCATGTCACTATGAACCACAAGTTAAAATTCAGGAATATTCAAAGAGCTGTGATCAGGGCTGCTTTAATTAATTTTACCTCCCCCCTCCCCAAGTTAAAATTTGGCGGTCCCCTTAGAAATTGTGTTTTCTAGAAAATGTTTCTGTAAATTATTGCATAATTTATTGCTACTAATATTTTTATTTTGGAAGCAAAATTTTAAAGCATTTATATTATGTATTTTGCATATTATATATGATTAAATCTGAAATTGCCTCTTCTCATTTATCTGTTTTCTCCATGTTTACATTTTCACTTAATGGATGTTTTCCCCAATAACTGATATTATATTTACAGATTCTGCTGCACTATCTTCTGCTGTCTGTTTGTTCTTTAAAATTGAATTTTTTTGCCACATTCAGTTTTCTAGAGTTTTGTTCACTTTATAGTGTCTCATTTCATTTCATTATTTACGTACAACCGTACTGTTTATTGTGTGTTTCCTTTGAACATTTACTTAATTTGCTTTTCTAACAGAATCTTTTTTTTTTCAACAAATCTATTTTATGCTTTCTCTTTACACTTTGACTGATAACACGAACACAATCTACATTGAGCAAAGACTCTACATTTGATTCTGCATTAGGACTGGAAATTCACTATGGTTAAATACATTTTTAGGTCACACAAATAATCATATACTGTTGTTCTTGTCCAGAATTCAGTATATATATTGTAAAAATAGTCAATATACAAAAACATAGGTTCATTGGTATTGTATACGCATGTAATACACTTGTAAAATTGTGTAGAAAAACTTCCACGTTAACAACTAGTCTAACTTGAGAATACTGAATGTAGTTGAAGGCATATTATCTTCCAAGGAGTATAATTCCATCATTTCCACTAGTGTTATTTTGGAAATTATGCCTATGAAGTGTGAAGTATGAAGTATGACTATTGTTGAGAAAAAACATCTGAACAGTATTCTAATATTTTGATAACAATTGGAAGGGATTCCTTTTTTTGCATATTTCAAAAACCTGAAATATGACCAGTGGCCCCTAGTGACCATAATAACCAGTGGCCTAACTAGGGGCCACTGGTTACTACCGAAAAAAGAAACTTTAAGAAAGAAAATGAAAAGTGAAAACGATTTTTCAAATAATGATTTTTTGTCTGGGCTGGATTAACCATTAAACAATTTAAAGCACTTGCTTAGAGGGCCCCAAGGCAGAAGATCACAACAGAAATTTTTTTTTGTAGAAAACTGGGAATTCAAATTTTATCTCTCTCCTTTTTTTGTGTTTAAGGTCAACAAAGTTTAAGAAGAATGAAAATGGTGGCCTCGGTTCTGGCCTGAAATAAAGCATCAGTTCTCTTTATCAAGCTTTGCTTTTTCGGGGTCAGTTTGCAGAGGCATGATGTTTTTGGGGGGGCTGAAAAAATGAAAAATCAATTATGTGGAATTTAACCAATGAATCTTTCATTGCTACTTGTACACTCTGCCAGTTATATCAGAAGAGCTAATACAGAATAATGCAATAATTTCTTATGTCATCAGTGGAAATAAATAAATCAGTAAAAATTATCAGTGAAACTAAATTTTACATATGCCATTTAAAATTTAAGGTTAAAAAGAAATGTGTAAAATACGGAACTTAAGAAAGGAGTCTAAATTGATGGAGAATGATATATTAATTGTATTTTGTGTTTTGTTACTGCCTAGCAGTCAGATAGCACAGTAAATGAACAACATATGAAAAGAAATTATGTAATATACTGTGATTTACTGAAATAAAAAATATGAATTATTCAGAAATTTGCAAGAAAAAAAATTATGAATCCTCTTATAATATACATTTAGAATCTCAAAACATGTTTTTAAAATTTGGCAGTCTTAAACCACAACTTATGAACATAACATTTATGTCATTATAAGCAAATTTCTTTAAATATGCAATTTTTGTAAAAGATTATTATATGTTAAAAGTCCCCCCATTCCCTTTTAATTTCTCTCCATTTCTAATTATCTTTTTTCCGTGTTCTTTAATTTTTTTTGCGGGGGGGGGGGTTAATGAAGGTGATACTGTAGCTGACTAATTTATGTGTTTGTTAAAATTAATGGCTAAAAACTCGCCATAAATTTTTCTAAATTCTCATTTATTAAAATTTGCATTTTCTTACTCTTACCTCTACAGAACTATTTTTTAATTCTTGGCTCTCTACTTTTTTACCATCTGAACTTCAGCACCTAATAGTGATAAGGCTGAATACAATTAAATATACTGAAGACTAAAATTAGTTCGCATTTGTTTTCAGTTCATTTAATTTACTGGCCAATACTAGAATAACATCACATGACTGAACAATTAAGCGAATGTTCTGAAAATTCCTAGTCACATTCTAGGCCCAGTTTCAGAGAAAAAAGAAAAAGAGATTGAATGTATCAATGCTTATTCCCTACATATGTAGCCAGGTTTTCTAATTTCTGTTCTTTTGAAAGCTGACATTCTTAAAAGCAGCGGACTGAGTATTAGTTTTCAGTTTGTTGGAGAGTTTTATCACAAGAATTGAAAAGAAGAGAAGTTTTTTTTTCAGTTTGTTTACTTTTAATGAAGTATCCTCAAAAAAGGACTCTGCTATCTTCTTTCCTTAACCCTCTGAGTGGCATGTGTTTTTGGATCTATCATGAAGACTTGTATTTAAACATCCTTTATTAGCTGAATTTGTATATTTACTTATTTTAGTCTCTATTTTCATAAACTTACATTCATTAAAATGATGTTTATACTATTAAAGAAAGTAAGACAGAAAAATATCTTAAATTATAAGCTAACATGTATCAAGGGACAAAAAAAATCTCATGACCAGATATAGCCAGTCATGGCACTCAGAGGGTTAATAGTAACTCAACTGTAATATTTGTCCTATTAAAAAATTTCTCGTGAGGGGGAAGCTCATAATTTTATGAAAAGAACTGTTACATAGTGAGCGGGATAGGTTACGTAAGTAATATAACATTTTGTTTAGCCGTTATCTAACAAAATTTCCAGTTAATGCAATATTCATTAATTAGTGAAATAGTCATTACTTTTAAGTACAAAATTTGCAGCATTATAATATTTCAATTTATTTACATGGTAAATCATGGAACTAACTTTGAACACAGGATTTCTTGGTTTTTAATGGACTCTTTTACTATTTAATGACTTCTGGCAAAATAAATATTCGCATGAAATAATTGTTTCAAGACTTGACCACCAATCTGGTTGATATGCAGATGTTTTTCAAAATAGTAGCAACATTTTCTCCCTTTTCAAAATAGGGTTTTCATGAAGAATGAGATAGGACACTTAAGGGCTCTTCTAAGGCACTAACCCCAAACCCTCTCCCATACTTTCAAAGAAAGGCAATTAAAGTATTAACATATTCCAGACCAGAAGAAAGGACAACAATTGTTGCTGGACATTTATGCAACAAGGAATTGTCAACAACCAAGTTGTGATATCTTTGGTGATTAATAATTTTGATTTCCAGAACTGAAAGTAGAGAAGTATAGTTTCATTGAGAAATTACACTTTTTTTATACTTATAATACTTTTATATACTTATAATTGTTACTTGCTAAATAATGATTCTAGTCTGTTGTCATTCATCTTTCTTTTCTCCCATAGAGTCACAGTGTAATTTTGTGATAAGTATTGTGCAGATTTTCAGAAAATATAAAAAATATTATCTAATGTGAAACTATCTTGTGAGGCCTTTTTCAACTTATGGCCCCCAGATGCAGGGGTTGTGAAGTCCTTATAGTGGCCCTTGCTGCAAATCGATTTTCAAGAGGTGCAACTGATTAAGAGTTGCATTTATAGTAAGATAATTTTCAAATCGGAAGAATTATTTGAAGTAAATTGAAAAGAATTTCTCATTTTCAAATTAATATGGCATTATATAAATAAAAATAAAAATTTTTTGGGGGTGGGCACTGTATTCGGGAAAGGCTGTTATAATGATCACAATATTTAAACTCTTGTATGGTATACTAAATACAATTTTCCAGACAAAAACTCTAGCACATTTTTAGGGGTTTCTCTTTGATTATTACTGTTAAATGTTTTTAAGAGAAATATACTGAAAATGGGGGTGGGGGGAATTGTAGTCTTCAAAATGATGTAAAAAATAATTTTCATTCAAATGAGATGTTGTGTAGTAATTTAGGAAATAGAGCCGGCAATTTTATCTAACTCTTAATCCCTATACACACTTCTAGAAATAATAAATCATATGAGCCTGTTGTGAAACTGGAATCAGGGAATGCCAGTTATTTTAATGTAGATTGTTAACTTCGTGTTTAGCATGAAAAATCAATAATTTTTTTTCCACACAACTAGAAGGTCAAACCTAGCCTTAATTTTTAAAATTAATTTATAATATAAAAACTAGATCATTAGATGCATTTTATTTTCTTTATTGCCCAAATATATCTCCTTGTTTGTTGTCCCATTTAAGAAACATAAGAAAACATCTCTCTTTTTAAAAAATACCATTGTCATGGTAGTAAGTAGCAAATATGGAATTACTTGCTATTTGCTTTCTACTTTGATGATTAGTGTAGGCTTTAAAACTGTCTAAAATTATGATAATGAGATAATTTAAGAATTTAAATTAGTGAATTGTTAAAAGTAATGTAACATGCATATTTTCTGTTGCAAATTATGCATCAGTAAAACTATTATTAGGTACAATTCAAGCCATATTTAATAGTCAAAGAACTATGTGTGGCCTGCAAACCACGGTTTCAACATGTGTGTTTTATGTGATCAGGTGAAGGCAAAAAAGATTGCATGTTTAAATAGCAGGGGAAAAAAATTCACATTAACTAAGAAATGGCTTTATTCATTATAGCAGAGAATAGGAAGCATTATTTCTTGGCAAAGCCACCATAAGTTTTCTCTGATATTTTGCAAATCATATAGCCAGGCTCTTAAAAAAGAAAGAAAAGAGGGCTGCTTGAGTTCCTTCAGACCAAATAAATGTATTTTCTACATTAAACTACTTAAAAACACTACATTTTAGTATTTTCCACTTAATGATTAATTAAAATGATGTAATGGCTAATTAAAATTAGTATTTAGTTCCTTAATGATTAATTCAAATTAATATTTTCCTCTTAGTGGTAGTATGGGTTATTTTTCTTTCTTGTGTGATTTTTAATTGCAGTTAGATTAGCCTTAATTTTGTGTTAATCCAAAATTGCATGTTTTGATTAAAGTCTCAATCCGGTTGTGGAATAATTGAATATGTAATGAATTATAATATCCCTGGTTAGGACGTCCAGTTAGCAACTTAAAAGGTTAGATGGTTAGAAATCCTGATGAGGGCACAATTGATGATTTCACATTTTTGCTGCTCCAGTGTTTTGTTATAAAGGTATACATATGCTTAACACTAAACTCTTCATACAATGAATGTTAGTAATGTAATCACTATCAATGACCTATTAGTGAACAGGATTTTTTTTTCTAATACAACAAATTATGAAATTTGGTATGCATGCAATTTGGAGTTAACATTGTTCTTGGTATTACCCCAGTTACTTGGGAGACTATGCAGTTGATTAAATTGTGCAGACAACTAACATCAATATTTTTTTCCTTAGAACTTTCAAGGTTTGGTGGTGAAGAAGATTCACGTCATGAAAATTCTCACACCATTTTGCAGGATGGGGAAGAAGCTAGCAGTGGTCTTGGTGATAATGAGAGTTCTGAAGACAGACCTATGGAGGTTATTTCCTTGCACTTTTCAATATTCATGTTTATTATTCATTTTGTGCATTCTCTTCCCATTTTCCGTTACAGTGATGATTATAGAAGCTGAAGTTATTTGAAGTTATTTTTATGCATTTAATTTCTTTAATTTATTCTAGATTTTATTGACTGTATATATACTTTTCAAAATCTTATTCTTATATGAATATCATTTATCAAAGCTCTTGTTTTCTTTTAGACTTCTAGAGACAGAGAAATGGAAGGTTTTAATGAAAATAGAGCAACCTCTTGTCATAGCTTACAAATATCTCAACTTCAAGAAGAAATTTTTGTCTTACGAACAGCAAATACAGCACTGCGGCAGCAATTAGATAGGCAAGAAGCTGAGCTGAATCGTACGCGAGCTGTTCTTGCTAGTTGCAGAGATGAAAGAGATAGATTGCAGAGAAGGGTGAGGAAAATGTTTAGTGTATTATATGGTGTTTAAATACTTTAATTGAAATGCATACTTCTAATATTTACTTAAAGTTACATGCTATCAGTAATATTTTATGTTTACTTTCTCCTTCGTATGTTTTTACATGTGATGAATAAAACACCATTTGCAGCTTTCAATGGATACTTTTTTCTCTGTATCATTCGTTTTCAGCTTTGATGTGTAGTGTACGAAGCTTTAAGAGTAAACCTAAATCCACTATAGTTACTTAAAAAATTTTAATTTATTAATGTTAATTAATGTGTAAAGAGATGTTTGAAGTTATTCAACCTTCAATTTTAGTATTTGTTATATTAAAAAAAGAAAAAAAACTGGTCACTAATAGGTCATTGATAATGATTATATAAGTAATATTTCAGTATATGAAGAATTTAATGTTAAGCATATTTATGTTTTTATAACAAAACTTTGGAACAGGAGATATGAAGAAGTCATCAAATGTGCCATCATAAGAATATCTAATCATCTAATCTTTCCAGTTGGCAATTGGATGTGCTAACCAGGAATACTGTAATTTCTTACATATCCAACTATTCCATAACTGGAAAGACTTTAATGAGGATATTAATGCAGAAAGACCTGGAAAACTATTCTGCATACACTGAACTAGTACTAATAGTATTTTAAGATCGTCATTGCTACAGATAAACTTTTTGATACATTTGCCACCCCTTAATGTGATCTTGGTTAATGTTATCATTCGGATATTGTTATCAAATTGCCAAACATACTGCTATACGTTGCTATCAAATTGCTATACAAAAACATAAGTATATTGCTTATTGTACTGAACTAGTTGATTAATGTGATTAACCCAAAACAGACATATAGTTGCACCTTCTCGTTCACTTTACTCGTTTTAGGTATAAATACAACCATGACTTTCTGTATGGCTGTTGCAAATTCCTGTTGTGATTAAAATATTATAAAATGAACTTTTTACATGGAAGTAAAGTTGCTAGATAAGATCAAATAGAATCTATAAATTGCCAAATGACAGAGGGAGTCTTCTAAGGAATTAAGAAACTCCAAGCAGCTTGCTTTTGATTTAAATTATCCATGTAGAAAAAATCCTTTTCCAAGTTTTATGAAAATCTACTGAACTGCCTAGTTTAATTATGCTGGAATTCTACAAGAAATTGAATTTTATGGAGAAAAAATTATTTTTTGTGTTTTGAGTTTTATATTTTGATGAATTTTCTGTTCTAGGAAGCACTCGTTTGTATTCTGTTTCATTGGCTTAGTTACTTTATCATATGTAATACTTTTGCTCGTTTTTGAACATTTAAAAATTATTAAAATTAGTAAAAGGTGTAATGGTCTGAGTAAAAAAGTAAAACTGGTTTATTAAACTGCTATGGCCAGCTCCCAAAAAAGAGTCCATGGAATTCTACTTTTAAGTTAAATATTGCTGTCTCTTTTTTGCAAGATTTTAAAGAACTATGAAGATATTGTTAGGAAATTATTTAAAAGTGTGCAATGGATATAAAGTAAGAAAGATCACAGTGTTTTGAAATCATTGAAGTGAGGTCTAGAAATTATTGCATTACTCTCTCTCTCTGTGAGCATCATTTGTGAGCTTTTGCTGTGTATGCCTCTTTCACGTGAGAAAGTGAAGGGAAAGGGGCCATTTATTTATTTTTCTTGTTTTTGAATGTGGATTTTATTTGTAAATACTTTTTTTTTCTTTTAATTTTATTGTTTGAAAATAATGTTTGATGTTACATAAGAATTATAATTAGGATTCAGAATGAGAATTGGTAACTGTAAAAGCTGAATATAATGTAGTTACTGTTACTGAAACAATATATATGTTGTCCAGAATCTATGTTAAACATCTAAGTGCCTTCTTTTGGAACTCCGAACTCCATGCAGGCATTAAAAAATTTCGAACTTGCTAATTATTTTCTCAGAAAATGCAAAACTAAAGTTTGCAAGTTATTTTAATTTCAACACAAATGCTCATGAAAAAGATGTGGCTATCAAAGGTTTGTTGATATGGCAAAAATCTAGAAATTTAGCCTTTAAAATGGGAGAAATGATTTTGCAGTGTTTGGTTTAGTTGATGGAAGAAAAGTGAAAACATAGTTTACAAGTACCTTAATGATGTAAAAAGAGTTGCTGATTTATCTGCTGTAGGAATATGATTGTCAAATATATGGTCTAAATTGTTTATGAGGTACTGCCTTAAAAAACATTTATAATACAGAAGAAAAGTGTATGCTGTTATGCACTGATTGCCCCAACATGCAAATTTATTTATGAATGAAAGTTCAAAAGAATCTGAAATATTAAAATATCATATGATTGTTTTTAGCTGCATCGATATGAGTGGTTAAAAAAAGGAAAACTTAGTAATCAAGAAAGAAAATTCTCAGATACTTCGACCATTTTCATGTGGGCTATAGAGGCTAATTTTTTATGTACTGAAGCCATTTAGTCAACTGTTCATTCATCAAGAAACAGAAAAACAAATCAGTGGGGTCTGTCATTTCCTCTTATTCATTAAGTAGCAAATTTTAAATCTTCGTAGTAATCTAATTTTTTTTAGCCTTATTTAATGTAGTGAATATGTGGTATATATATGTTCCAACACCCAGGAAAAACATTGAAAGTATAATTCAGAGGCATGGAAGACATCAATAATGTTTAATGAATGTTTTTTGAAATGGTAATGAACTAAATGAATGATATCCTTCTTCTTATTGACAACAGCACATCACTTAATATAAATGTCTCAGTGACATGACTGTTGTATTTGCTATGGTAAAAATCTGAAAATTTAGCTGTTAAAATGGGAAAAATTGTTTTGTAGGTGTCTGGTTTAACTGATGAAAGAAAAGAAAAAAAGCATGTGTTTGCATATATGTTGGTAACGTCAGGCAGAGGGAAGCTATGCATTTCCCCAAAAATATCACAGCTGTAATTCAACCATGTGATCAAGAGTTTGTTATTGTAATAACAGAATAATGTAGCCATGAGATAAGGTGCTTTATGATATGGATGGTGTGGATATAAATGCGAATGAATGAGCAAGAAAACTAAACTTCTTGATGCACTGCATTTCCTGGTATTGGTCCACATCTCTAAATCATTCGACCCCATTTCTGGAAGTCTTGAAACCACATCTCTGAAAAAGTAACAAATCATGTTTACCCTTAATGATGATACCGAGGAATTTGAAGTCTCCAACTAACATGAATTTTCATGAATTTAACATTTGGATGAATATTGACGAGAAAAGTTGCTGCAATAATGATAGAAGACTGTTCCTTTCTGTCCAAGCACGAATCCAAGCACATTATATGATAAACTCTCTGAGGGAGATGATGATAAAATCAGTAAATTTACTACAAATGTTGAGATAATTGGTGCTATCTGAATATTAAGCATAGGCCTTTGTCTAATGACTTTAAAAACATAATAAATGAACTTTTGTATAACAGTTGCAGACAATCCTCTACTAATGAAATTTTTGTTTCAGATTTCACTGTTGAGAAAATAAATATCTATATGCTTCTAAGTATATTTATAATCATATTCCTCTAATCTTGAAGGATATTTTTTCCGTACTTTTGCATTATCTGCCTAATGCAACCACAAAGTCACCAGTTGTTGGTGACTTTTTTTTTTCCAACCCAACATGTAAAACAGTAGCTGTTTAAAGGAAAAGGCTGCTTCCTGAAAATAATGTAAAACAGCTACAAATTAACAATATTAAAAATGCAAGAAACATCTATAATGAAATGGTAAAAGTTAATATGAAACAAAATCCATAACGAAATGCACAACGTTTTATAAAACAGTAAGAAATTAACTAAATAAAAAACATAACAAGTATCTGTAATAAAATACTGTCATTTCCTTGGTCCACGTGCACAGCGACCTGTTTAAAAATACATCAGAGAATTGCAGAATTCTGGGCATTGAAGGTTACCTGTTTTAACTTTAAAAAAACTTTGGAAAGTAGCTTTTATTCAGGAAAACAAATTTTTTTTACTCTCTTTCTTTTTCCATACTAGACATGCTTTGATCTAGCAGATAATTGCATCAGTCAGTAGTTGTATTCAGAGATATTTCAAGACAATAAGAGATGTAAAAATACAAAACTTACCAGATGTATATACTCTTTAGGCCAGCAATAAATAAAATGCAGAGCTGTCATAAATGATATTTCGTTATTCTCAAACTAATTTTTTATTAGCATTCAAATACTTTGCTGGCAATTTTTAAGAGTGCATTTTCATGCAGTTTGATCATTTGCTTTATGCATATTCAAAAGTGACACTCATTATGTACTAGTTCAATACATGCTTAGTGGATCTCCACATAAAATATGCATTTGTTATATTTTGGTTTTCCTACTTTGGTCATGTAGCGCTGTACCAACTGATTCTTCTCACTGCTGTGCAGATGATTTGGAAGTACCATTATTTCTCATTTTTTAATGTTTTTAATAGGATAATATTATCAAAATAGTTATGGAGAAACATTATCACATTGATAGCTTTTGTGCTGATATGATTATTTAAGAATCCCTAATTATTCAGCTGCATTTACACATTTTAGCTATCCCATCTAAATTGTGTGATTCTGAAAGAATTCTAGTCCCCTACCTTGGTTTCAGTTAGTGCTTGTATAACTTCATTTGCAATTAACTTCATTTGCAATTCCTGTTTCCAGCCACTCATCATCATCATCTTTTGTATCATGTGATTAAGTTACTTACATACACTGAGCTTTAACATCAGTAGATATTTCGGTCAGTAAGATTCTCACATTCACATAGATTGCTGTCCATGTTGTATCATGTATGTTCATCAGCAGCTGATGTATTGGGACTTATACATTGCTATGTACAGAAATGGGTCATTCTTGTTCTGGTGCTTGAAATTGTACTTGTTCATCTAGGCTTTATTCTTTAAAGTGGTAATAAAAATGATTGTTTGCATTCTCTTTCACAATATAATACAGTTGAAAAAAGTTTGAGAAGAAGTTTTCTTTTTCATTAGACAGATAAGGTGTTGAAATATCAGTAATCATCAAAGTTTTTTACCACTACCATCATTTATGAATCAGTATTCTGGAATAATTTGTCTCATCTAGTCATTATTGATAGTTTGCCATTATTTGTATGAACCATCTCTTCACTTTGATATTGTTTTTGTTTGTCTCATTCTTGTTCTGATTTATTGACTGAAATTAATACGGTTTTCTCTAGGAGCTTTTTTAATATGGCACAAAGTCCAAAATTCTGATATCATCTGAGCTTCCCATAAAACAGTTTTTTTTTTAAAAGAAGTATTTTTCTCGCACAGTTGGTTAGCCAAATTAAAAAACACAGAGGAATGAAGAAAATAATATTCAAGAAAACATAAGTGTGTTATAAATTGTTATATCAATTTTTCTGCTGACTAACTGAGATTCTTTTCCCAAGAAATATTATTATCTATAAGAATGCTGAATTGTCCTAAATGTTGTTTTGCATTTAATCATAACACTGGCTAGTGAATACTGGACTAAAGCATATCACACTTAACAATTGATGTTTTGTAATGCTAACAGCTCAAGCCAAAATGTTTCATTAGCAGATGGACTTGAAAACTGAGTGCACATATCTGACAGGTTGAATAGCCAAATTAAAAAATTGTTGTTGTATAAGGCAGTTAAAAATTCCAGGCAAAAAGGCTGATACTGAAATGGCTGAATACTTCGTAGGTGAATTCATCGAACTCATTAGCAGCAAAGATTCCCAGAACAGTAATGCTGACAAAATTGGTCTTTAACTTTCTATAAAATTGTCAAATTTTACAGAAAGAAAATACCCTCTGTAAAAAATTAAAGAAAATATATTCATAGACAAATAAAGTTACTTATGTAATGTATATATAAAGAAATGTTTAATAAAATAAAATAAATACCAACATTAAATCTCTCTTTTTTTCTTCCAAGGGGGACTAAGTTTTTTTTCAAAATAATTTGTCCTTTATTAGTTCAAAAACACTCTTTTTATATTTTTTCTTTTTGCATATCATCTTACTAAGTTTAGATTCATGATCTAAAGTCAAGAAATTTCTGAAATCCAGAATTGTCATTGTTCTGACATATTTTATTTTTGGACTTTGCACTGTGTATTATCTGATTTGGGAATTAGGATGCATGATAAGTAACTTCATCTTTTCCATCCATTTCAATATATACTTTTGGTCTTGCTGTATATTAATTTATTTAAACTTTTTTTTCTAAATAGAAATGTATATTATTTGTTATATATTTACTTCCATTTATCACGTTTAAAATTATAATGAAAATGAATTGGAAAATTTTGACTTATGCAAAATTTTTCTCAAGAAATAGTCTCATTTTCTATTTATTTTATCTACATGCTATATTATTTTTTATTATAGATATATATTAGTGATGAGTAATTAATCTTAATAACTATTACATTAACACAGTAGAATACTGATAATCTTCATCTCTTTAGACTTGCCTGAGATTAGAGTTTTGAAAATTGTAGTGTTATAATAAAATGTTATACTTAGTGTATACTTCAGGAGTGAAAATATCCAACATTAATTAATAATGCAAATTACCATGTGTTCCCAGTCAACAAGGGATTTTAAAATAAAAATAAAAACATTGCGTGGTGGAGAACACAATAACCCGGTTTTAAAGTTATGATAAATGTTATTTTCTTTTAACCTATTACTAGGAAATTAGAATAACAGTTGAACTTACTCATACAGTGGCAATAAAAAACATCATGACTTTTGCATGTGATTACTTTTTTAACAGCTACTAAATTAATTATCCTCATTATGTAAAACATTTCTGAGGCGACAATAGATTTCACCATTATTTTTATAGTCGTTGAGAGTTCTGTCATAGCTAGATCAGCACTGTTGATCACACATGTGTCTATCAGGAATATCCTTATGAGTAAACTGTCAATGAAATATTGAACATGGAAAAATCCCTACTACTGATCTGTTCTTGAATCTATGCAGATTATCTTTTATAAGTATTAAGAACATACTTGAGCTTAGGCTAATTAATTTTTAGACAATGGCACATGGCAAACGCACAAAATGGTAGAGCGAATTCTTAATAGAAATACATCTTTTTTGAAGAATGAAGATACTTGCCTCAAAAATAAGTTAATCGAAAACCGTTCTGTGGTGCTTTTGGACTCACTGTTTTCTTGATTATGCTAATAAAAATTGCAAGCTTGAAGACTTTCACTTCACTTCACTATCACTGCAGACATTGCTTGAAGAATCATAGTGGGAAGAGTGTCAGTCAAAAGCATTGTGGACGTAAACATCACGGAGAAAACATTGAGGACAAAAACGTTGCAAAAAAACAACACAAGGTGAAAACGTCATGATACAAAACATCGTGGGAGGAAAGAAAGGAAAGAGAAAACAACGTAGTTCTGAAACATCGTTGTCGAAAATAAAGTGGGTAAAAATCTTCACAGTTTGAAATCATCGTTGAAAATATCATGGCAAAAAATAAAGTACCTACAAATCATCGCATGATGATAATGTCACGCACATGCGTTTTCAGGTTTTAAAAATTGTAAATGCATGTTTGCATAATTTATGGGAGCGCAAGAAAAAAAGAAGGATTCTTTTACTTGCATATTTCATATTTTTGAATGAACAAATAAATTTTTGCTGAAAAAATAAGAAGGAAACTTAAGCATATAAAAATTGAAAATGAGTAGAAAATTAACGCAACTTATGGAATTTTAAATTTATATACATTTTATATATATATTTTAAATTTAATTAACAAAGCTGAATAGTAAATTAACCTCTTTTATGAAGTTTTATTAATTGTTTTTATGAAAAATAATCTAAAAATGCTTAGAAAAAAGAAAATAAATAACTGCATAAGGTTACCTCTATAAAAATTGCTTTCTTAATTATCAAATTATTTTCTTTCACATCTGTTAATCTGATATTGTTTTAGTGGAAATTATATTTTTGTTTGTTTCCGTTTATTCTTAAAGTGTCATTAACATTTTTATGTATAGTGTGCAATCAATTTTTTGGATGTTGATTTGTTAGTTATAATAAGGTCAGTTACATAATATGTCAATATTTGATTTGAAAACGCATGTGTGTGATATTATCATCATGCTATAATTTGTAGGTACTTTCTTTTTACCTTGATATTTCCGATGATGATATTTTTAAACTGCTAAGTTTTTTAACCACTTAATTTTCAACCATGATATTTTGTACCACAATTTTTTAAAGCTGCGATGTTTTCTCTTTGCTTTTTTTTTTTTTTCTCCCACGATGTTTTGTACCCCAACGTTTTCACATTTATGTCCACAATGTTTTTGGCTGTAACTGTGAGAAGAGCAAAGCCAAAGCCTCCTTTCCCTTGCAGCATGCTGTCGAAAAGGGAGGGAAAAACTGGTTCATTGAGATTTTTTGCAGTTTTGCTGAATGAATTTGATGAAGATTAATTAATCACACTTCAAGTGTGAATGCTTGCTTTCACATATAGGTCTTATGTTTTTAGTTTTGCTTACATTTTCCTCTAATTTTTATATTAAATTTGGATTGTTAGCATATAAATAATGAAACCAAAAGTTACCCATGGGATGAAAATTATTTAATCAAGATTTTACTGAATTCCAACTACGATACAAAATAAAATTATGTGGGAAGTAAATAATGTAATCAAGAAGAAAGGGAATCAATGATTAAGAATTTTTTTTAGAAAGTATTAACTGACCAACACAAGGTTTCGCTAAAAAATTTCCAAAACTGCAGCATGGAAGAGTTATTTTCTTGATTTAAATGCTCAAATGGTCCTGTTATTTTGTAGTTGTATTTATGCACTTTTAACATATTGTTTTCATTTCTTGGACATATTTCAAGATGCATGTATATATATATATGTATATTATCTTAAAAAATATTCTAGGTGACCTTGCTAGTCTCGATTAATGGAATTTCAAAAATTTGAGACAAAAAAAAATTACGAAAGCCTTAGTGGTGAAATTTTTCCTAAACTGGCTAATTCTGCTATGACATTTTGTGTGTGGTTGTTGTATTAATAACAGTTAACAAAATGCTGGAATTAAAATTTTGGATTTATTGATTAAAATATCTTTGTTCTTTAGATTCCTTTTCAGTACCATGTTTTCCATTTCGAATGGCAGAAAAGTCTGCAACTGCTGTTTTTTTTATCTATCTCTATCTGATGCTGATGTAAATGAGTTTGTTCAAGGTAAATAAACCATCTAGAAGCTAGCCATGTTTAAGGGGGAATTCTATGCCTAAAAATTTGTAGACAAAGTGTTTACGTGTGTTAACACATTAGCTCAAAATTAAATTGAAAGACAATGGAGCTAATTTTCGATGAATACCTTCCAAAAATTGAGTATTTATCCAAAAAAAAAGTGCTCAAATTCATAATTCGTGTTTACTGTAAAAGGATAATTCTGAAAGATAAGCAGAAAATGCTAAGTAACTTTGATAAAGAAATAAATTTTCTTCTTCAGTCAAAATAAGTTATAAGTATAGTGATTTTTTGCTAAAAGTTTATCTGCATGTTAGAAAAAACGTCCATTAAATTTGTCATGAATTTTTGGAAAAAATCAATGCTTTGTTTGTTTAACCCAAAGTAGCCTAGATTGCAGGCATTCATGGATTAAGCAGTTATGGATTATTGGAATTCTACTGCGTTAGTGATATGTAATTAGTGCAATGAAAATCACTTTGAGAATATTCTTTAATGAAAGGTACATATTAAAGAATGACTTCCTTTGTTTCAGATACGAGAAGCTCAGTCAAAACTTGCTAGTCTTCAATCTCAAAGCTCTCAAGGCTCACAGACTGGTAGTTCTCCAACTAGAAGCAAAAGCCCTCACATTAACCCTACCACAGGGGAACGCACACCCACCTCTAGAGAAGATGTTCCTATTGCAAAAATGGCTGAGCGAGTTAGGTTGAAAAAGATGGAAAGTGGGGATCGACATATTTTGGGCTCTGAAATTTCAAGTTTAGGGGTTAGACTCTTGTTTTGTTTTACAGTTACGCTCCTTATGTCCTTTTTCTTTTTCATGTTGTTTTGAAAATTTATTTTTATACTAATATATTCATATTATATATATTGAAATCAAAATTGTATTTAATTGTTACTTAATTTTTTTAATAAGTCAAAATATTCATTGGTCTTGAATGCGACTGATTATTATGAAAGCAACTGTCTGGAAAAGCATACACATAATGCTCAAAAATAGAGACTTTTTGGAATTTAGTCTCTGTATTTTAACTGTAATATATGCACTCATCTTGTACTATATGTGCTCATCATTTAACATGCATTTCTTAAAAGATTCTCACCTAATCCTCACATCTAACTGGCTGCCTGTGGGACTTGTCGTATGATATGTAGTAAAAGTTGTACTGAATTTGCAAAATTATATTTACAAAAATAGCATGCACTCTTTTGACATAAAAATAAGCAGGTGCTTTATTTATGCTTCTAGATAGCAGTTTTGATTATCCTTCATATTGTTGAGAGATTGCTTCATGCTATCAAAAAAGAATTTTTAGCTTCATGCTATCAAACAGGAATTTTTAGCTTCATGCTATCAAACAGCAATTTTTTATTGTAATCCAAATTTAGGAATAAGTTAGATAAATGTGATATTCTTGCAATTTATAGAGTAATTTAAATCAGTGTATGAGGTTGCAGTGTAAATTGTGCACTGACTTATAAGTCATTTTTTCTTATCGAATATTCGTGTAACTAAGAATATTGTGACAAGTATACCTTTAGATTGAAAGGTACTGCCTCCATTTACTTGAGATTTAAAAAATAAAATATATAAATTCATAGTATACTTTTGAAATTAAATAATATTTACAGAGCTTTTTTTTAAATTAATTTGAAATGCTATTTTTGAATTCAATGCATAAAATATGAAAAATTAATAAAAATCATTTTTTGTATCATTAAGTTAATGGTATTTGAAATAGTATTTCTTTTCCCCCCTTCTTATTTTGCACCCACTAGAAACCATACATGACTAATTTAGCAAGTATTCACATGAAGGTTTAATCATCACAGATTTCATAGTGACAAAGCATTAGTTTTGGTTGTACTTGTTGAACAGTGTCTAAGCCATAGCCAATCAGAGAAAGTAAATTTTTGCATGTGTGAATGTATTTACATATCTTCAGCTTGCTTTTTTTCATTATGATTAGTTGCTTCATATGGTATCATAATATAAAGTTGAAAAGTTATAATATTTAGTCAAAATCGTGATGCCAGTTTTCCTGATGATATCTAATTGTTTAGCAGTAACATTCCACTTATTCAAGTTGTGATGTAAAACCATAATGTGAATGTTCCCTTGGGTGCTAGATTCTCTGGCTGAGATTTTTATTTAAAATTCTTGGTTGTACTTTGTGTTTATGAATACTTCTAGAATCCATGCATCGAAAATTTCTTTTTGGAAAGAATTTCTAAATAGTAATGAATAAATGAATGCTTTAACAAAAACTGTTCTGAATAGTGAAGAATTTCTATTGGAGAAGGTTATGATTATATTATAGTATGAATCAGAATTTTAAAATACTGATGAGATTTATTTAATTTGTGAGGAATAATGAGCAATATAATATAATAAGAAGTAAACCTGCTGTTATTTTTCCTGTGAGGCCATTAGAATTTTTGCGCTTTGGTATGAAAATAGATTTTGATGAAAGTGAACAAATATAATATCTGGATTATATTTCAGTTTTTATTTCTGAAACTCTGTTTCACCAGTTTCTTTGGATGAGTGGCTTTATGTTTAGACAGATGGCTGTATCTTGGAGAAATTAAGAAATTGAAATAATCTGTGAAATTTTAAATTTCTACTTACCTGGGAAAATTTTCAGAGCCCATTTTGGCATTGAGCATCTTTGTGTAATTACAACATTTTATACTTTCATTTTCTAAGAAAGCTATTATTCTTTCTGTTCTATCTTTGCTCCTGAAGACGAAGTTTAAAGAGCAGATATAGAGTCTTTGGAATCATGAAAACATGTATTCAGCAATATAGAGAAATTAAGAGGGATTATTTTTTAAGGTATGTTTTCAATACGTACCTTTTCGCTGTGGAATTTTCAATTGTGAAATTGTAAGTTTAAATACTTATTTATTTCTACATAATAAGAATGATAAAGGAATAAAATATGAAACATTGAGAGAAGAATATGTCTGATTTAGCAGAGCAAAGTTCCATGGTAGAACAGAAATGAACATGAAAAGCTGTTACCAATTCTTGAAAACTAAATTGCACTAAACTACCGTTGTTAAGGTGTTCTTAACAACGGTAAGAAAGAAGCTGGCATTATCACCAAGAGGAGATCTGTAATTCTGCAGAAACTGATAGAGACTTTTATCTTTTTTATTCTTTAAAACAGTCCCAAGGAAAGTGATTTACATCGCATTTAATAGAGCCTTGGATCTCACTTTAGAAGGATTTTTCTGCTGTCTTGCATTCTCAGCTGATTCCTGTTTCTAAATTTATTACCTTTGGGCATATCTGCTGTGCTTCAGATTT
This sequence comes from Stegodyphus mimosarum, assembly GCA_000611955.2. Lineage (NCBI taxonomy): Eukaryota > Metazoa > Arthropoda > Arachnida > Araneae > Eresidae > Stegodyphus > Stegodyphus mimosarum. The sequence continues at coordinate 326,717 of KK121649.1, read as the reverse complement.
GCAACTGCTTTTACTTGTGGTTTGTTAGGTAATCTGTGCTGGCCTGTAACCTTTAGACTATGTTTTATTTTTCCAGACAACCTGTACTTTGTGGTAATTCATTTCAAACGCATATTCAAAAGTAATATATAGTTCATAGTCAATGAGATTACAGCCAGTAAACTGGCATTTACAGAATAAGTAAAAGAGCAGTAGATATAATTTAAATATATATTATATATGTTTGTCTTTTTACACTTTTAATTAAGAACACAGTGTTTCTTCTGTTGTCAGTTAAATTAATTCTATTCACATAGTATCACATTCATTCATACTGTAAAGAAAACATGGGGTAACTTTTAATGGTGTTTACAAAAGCATTGCAAACTTTTTTTATATTAATTTATTTGAAAATACGAATTTTAATTAAAGCAAAAAATTAAAAAATGATTCATCTCTTCTTTGATGCATATAATGTTAATGTAGTACTTACATCTTAATTTTTACCAATATTTCCAGTTATCTACAACGAAAATGGCCGAACATTTGGCACAGAATGTACATGAAGAATCTTATGCTCAGGAAATTTTCCAAACACTGTTTTCTACTGGTTCTCCTGTGCCAGAAAACAAAATTAAGGAATTTGAAGTCGAAATGGAACGTCTGAATAGTAGAATAGAACACTTGAAGTCTCAGAATGATCTCCTAAATTTAACACTTAATGAAAGCAAAGGACAGTGTGACAGATTAAGTGTTCTTATAGGAAAATATGAATCCAATAATACAGCCCTCCAACTAGCTCTCTCTTACAGTGATCAGGCTATTGAATCTTTTGAAGTTCTTTTGGCCTTATTAGAATCAGAACAGGACCAAATACGTGCCAATTGCAAAGCTGTTGGACTAGGTAATGATTTATTGTTTAAAATTTCAAAAATTTCTGAGAAATTTAAGGATGTGGTAATTGTCCTTTAAATAACCAGTATTTGTATAGACAAATTTATTATTTCCAACATGCATTTAGAATTAAATATGTTATATGCATTCAGAAACAATTTAGGTTTGTAGTGTGAAGTGAAATACTGATTTAGAAAGACTCTGAAATTTCTGAATATTGGTTTAAAACATTCTATCAAAATACTAGCTTGGCTCATTTCTGAACAGTCAGTAATAAAATAAATTTAAGCTTAATATGATAATAAACTTTAATAGTGATAGTGAATTAAAATAACAAAAATTAACTGTTTGGGAGTAAAATTAAAAATCTATCTTAATAAATTTAGGAAGTAATAAATAAATATATCTTATTAAGATATAATTAATATCTTATTTTAAATCACATCATGTAAAATTTTTCTAATGCATGAGATTCTAATAAAGTTATTAATGTTCTTACTTTGGTAACAGTTGTAAGTTTCTATAACCCAATTATTTCTTAAAAGTTTCTTTAATGTAATAACTGATAATATTTTAGTATTTTGTAATGTATTTTGTATAATAAAGTTAGTAATATCTCTTAATTGCTTATTAAATGAGAAAAATATTGAATGTAAATACAGCAGAGTTTCAGTAAATTGAACCAAATCTCAAAATATTGAATTCATAATTAATATTGGCATGAACTTTCAACTAAGCTGAATAAGCTATAAGTTGAACTTGCAACTAATCAGAACTTTTGTTTTCTTCTTGCATCTTCAGTTTTGGTTTATTGAAGTTTGAGTGTATTTTCTCTTTTTCAGTATTTCAAAACTGTGCAATTATTATAGGAACTTATTTCAGATAATAAGAAATAAAGGCATTTAAATGGCTTTTTGATCATGAAGTCTGTTAAATAAACACCTTTAATTTTTTTATAATAATGAAGGTAATTACTAATGTTGTATGTATCTTTCAAAATGCTTTGACAAAATTTTCCGTGAAAGATCACAAAGCCATTCATTGAATATTACCCATTTTAGGCATTCTTTCATTTAAATTAGATGATAATTGAAACTGCTTTAGCTATCAAATTTCTTTAATTATCAGGTTTATTTTTTAATCCTTTAAGCATTTCAGTTTTATTCTATGCATCAACTTCCTTTAACTGCATGTATGTACACTGGTTATCATAAATTACGTAAAAATCTCAAAAACCACGGTTACTAAAAAAGTTACATGTAGAATTTTATGAAACTTACCCACAATATGCAACACATAGTAAGGTATCAAATAACATAAAAAGAAATTACCAGACAATTATGATAGTATAGAAATTAGCACATGTATAAAATGAACAAATCAAAGGTGTCAGTTTGCTATAAGAAAAGTACCTTCAACATGGAATATGATTGCCTCTAGAAGCAATACAGCACATACAGCAATGTGTGATGCTTTCAATTATGCGGTCTATGAGTTCCATAGGAAGCGAGAGCCCATTGCTCTTGCAAAGCAGTTGCAAGCATGGCAAGGGTATGAGGGGGCAGTTTGAGAGCAGCTAGATGTCTCCCTAAAGCATCCCAAACGTGCTTGATAGGATTCAAGTCTGGAGATCGAGCTGGCCACTCCATGCGCATAATTGTTTTCTGTTGAAGATAATCATCTATGATGCGAGCCCTGTGTGGTCTTGCATTGTCCTCAAATAACAGGAAAGCATCACCTATTGTCCTGGCATATGGGCACACATAAGCATCAAGGATGTCATCTCTATAAACCTATAAAAAACTCTATAAACCATGGTTCCCTTTGGAAAGACATGGAGGTCTGTGTGTGCACCCAAAGTTGTCATGTTCACTGCAAATGGTTCTTCCTATGGCGTGACATGGGCGGCACGCAAATGTCTGGTCGCCTCACATACAGACCACCTTCGTGAAGCCTTCTATACACAGTTGACGTTGACACCAACCTTCCGGTAGCTGCAGCAAGGAGGATCTAAGAAGAGTCGGAGTAGCAGTTCTATTCCTCCATGCACATAATGTCAAATATCATTCATTGGCGCTTGTCGTAGCAGTTTCCTGCCCTTGGCTGAACCTCAGAGATGCCGAATCAGTGGTTTGAAATTGCCTCCAAAGTTTGTGAACCACAGAAGGACTCAAATTTAGCCATCTGGCCATTTCTGTTTGACTTTGTCTTGCCTCTAGTCTCCCAATGGCTTTCTATCATAGTTCAACAAGCAAATGATACCTCGAGGTCATTGTTACAAATTGGCTATCTCAGACTTCTGATGTCACTATCACAGTGAAATATGTGAGCTTGCTCTCAAATATGGACTTTTATGCTCCTCGCAGATGACGTATTTCAGGTGCAGCGCCACTAATTTGTTTATTGCAGTTTTACTCAGCTAATCTTACTTGGCAACATATTCAAATTTTACACGGTTTGGCTTATTTTTAAGGGAGTTATTGCTATTTTTGTGATTTTTCCTTATTTCATGATAACCAGTGTACTTTGTAGTTACATGTACTTCATGTAGTTAAACATAATTAACTGTTATGTATATTACTGATGTCTCAGTCTACACATCAGTAATCCATGCATATTAGTTTGCAAAGGATGTATATGACCAGGCATTAACACATTGACAACAGCAGTGACATCATTAAAATGATAATTTAATGATGTCAACAATAGCACCATTAAATTCACAGTTCTGAATTTCACTCTTAAGTAGAGAATGAATATATGAAATGATTGTGGATTATTCAGTAGCTAAGAATACCTGTGTGCAAAAGAAGTGCTGAGTTTGAATTCCAAACTCCAAAACAAAACCAATTTTTTATAGAGTGTATTCTGAATTTAAATAAAAACATCATGTGTAAAAGTAAACTGTAACTCTGTACTGCTATTTAAATATTTATAATACAGCCTAAACAACAGAAAGTGCTTTAATGCAATGAGATTTCAGTTAACTAAATTTGCAGTAATACTACAAAATTTCAGCAGCCAGTGAGGTCAACCAGATGATGTTTTAAGTGAAGGGCATTGGTTACATTCATTGACACTTTTAATTTGTTATAATTTTTATAAAATTGTGTATATTGAATACTCAGTGCAATAGTTATTTTCCATATTGCTTTTTTTATATGAATAGTGTATTTTTTGAATATTAAAAAAATATCAGAGTAATTTTATTTTTTAAAATCATGAACTCTGCAGCCTTTTAAAGTGCGATAAATTGTACAAGCTATTGATGTGCTCATTATTTATTGTTTTTTGTGAACTCATTTCTTATTTAAGGATAAATAATTATGTTTGCTATAAAATTATTATGTTTGTCTCTTCAATTGTTTGTTTAAAAACAGGCTGTTGCACTAAGAATTTTTTTTATTTTAAATATTATTTTTGCAGTCAAATCTGATAATGAAAATCAAGAAAAAATTATGGAACTTTTGAAAGAGTCACAGGAGAACAGGAAAGCAGCTGAAAATGTTGCAAGGCATTTCTTACAGAAACTTGATAGGAGCTATGGTTTTTCCTCAAGATTTGCAGCATGCAATATTAGTCCTTGGGAAGATTTGTCTTCACATAGTCATACCACAAGGTTCATAGCACCATGTTTTCTCTATGCAAACCTTAATATCATGAGTTCCATATCATTATCCATTTAAAAATTGCTTTTTAATAAATATATTCAAATGAAATTTTGGAATTTCTTTATTTTTTCATTCCTGTGGTACTTTAACATCTGATACTTTTTTTTCTTTTTTTTAAAGCAAAATATAGTCTTTTAACAAAGACAGTATTTTCTTAAGAGAAAGGAAACTTTTTGTTTTTTTATATTCAACATAACATGCATAATAAACTGAAAGTTCTGTCTAACAGAACCTTCAGTTTTTTTAGGTTATTCAGCTGTTTGCTTAAATTATATTCATTTAAATGCAAAATTCAATTAAATGCTCATCATGCATGCAGTTTAAATGCTCATTAGTTTGAAATTCAAAATGAAATAAATTTCAGCTTTAGGTATAAAACTAGTACCAATCTGAGATCAACTTCTGTCAGGTTTCACAAATCAAGTGTGCTTCATTAATAATTAATTATTGCAATCAAATAATTTGATTATTTATTGACCATCTACACTCGGAGAATAATGGAGTATGGTACTGTTTGTTTCTGTATGGCTTTTAAATATTTTTCAACATGAAATTTTTGTTTTTCTCAATTTTACAGTTGAAATCTATCAGCTGAAAAACTGTTGTATTTTAAATAAATTAATGTTCAGGCTGAAGTTGATCTGTATTTTTACTCTCTTTTAGATTTTTGCATGAATTTTTTTATATTTTCTTTTTTTGATGTTGCATATTTCTGTTTTTAAACAAGAATATTATTTCAGATTATTATTTTAAAATAAAAAGTAATGGTTACTCTTGCATTATTCCTCCAACTCTCCCACAAAGTTGCCAGTGGTTGCCAACCTAACATGTGAAAAACAGTAGCCATTTTAAAAAATGGTGTCGCATTGGAAATGACATAAAAGAGCAATGTATTAATGAAATTAAAAAGGCAAGAAACATCCATAATGAAATGCTGAAAGTTACCTAAAATGCAAATTAATTAAATTGAAAACAATAACAAACATCCATAATAAAACACTTCACTATCATTTATCCCAGTCTTCTGTCCATGTGCAGAGCAATCTGTTTTAATTAAAAAAAAGCATGAGAGAATTACCGAATTCCTGGCATTGCTTTTCAAGTACATATAAATCTGTTTTAACTATTAAAAAAAAAGAGAGAGAGAATTGCGCAAACTAAATGGAATGCACAGTTCTACACTCTCTACTACTAGGAAAAACACCATAGTTCTTAAAAAATGCAACACCAACTTTTTCATGAGCAGGCAGACTCCACAATAGCATTATGATGTGCTACAAGAAAAAAGCTTTATACACTGATCACAACAAACAGAAACCGCAAATGTGGCCGTCAAATTTCAAAACCATGGGCATTGTCAAGATAAATGATGACATTATGGGCTAGCGTAATGTGCACACAACCATTAGTGGGTTGCCAGGTTTATTTACATTTTTATTTAATTCTGGGTTTCTTGCTTTGGCAACGTAGCACTTTGCCCAGTGATTCTTGTCTAGGTTGGGAGGATAATTCAATAGTATCAAAGTAATTTTAATAATAGTCATGTTTGATGGCTCAAATATAAGATGATCCTGCCTTTTTGAAGTTGTTTTATTTATAAAAAAAAGGAAAAAAAAGAAGAAAGAAAGAAAAGCAGCTTGCGTTTAGGACAGATGTTGAAAATATTTTTCAAGGAAGATGCTTACTTAGTGTAATTTATTTATTTTAATAGTCTAAGTAAATATAAATAAATATGTTTTCTTTTAAAGTAGAAATTAAGGAATAAACAATAACTTACTTTAATATATTTTTAAATGTGTGGTTCTTTATTTAAGACAGGTATACTTTTGAGGATAGAATTTGAATGGAAAAAGTCATTTTATTTTTTAGCGCTGTATGTTATGTATGTACTTTACAAAAATTGTGCATGTTTTTATTAACTAATAAAGTCCAGATAAATTTATTTTGTGCTTTGTAAACAAAATTAATCATTTTTATTATTGAAAAACTTTGAAGATTTATGTTTATTATATGTTTTTAATATTGTATTAATATTCATCTAAGAAGGGCCGAATTTTTTTCAATTTCAGTACTTCCAGTTCTGTATCCAGCACAAGTGATACTGAATTCTCTAAAGCTGATGAGCGCAGACTTAGAGAATATATAATTCAGTTAAAGAATGACAGAGCTGCTGTTCGAACTACAGTTGTTGAACTGGAGAGCATTCATGTTGATCCCATTAACAAAGATCCACCAACCATTATTGATGCTCAAAAGCTGGATCTGGAGAATGCCGTCCTCATGCAAGAATTAATGGCAATGAAAGTAAGAATTCGTGTAATATGTTTTCTGTTAATATAAAACATTGTTTTTAAAAGCCATTTTTTAGACTTCTTACAGTGAGAAATATTTGCTGCCATTATACACTCGTGCCATTAATTTTCTGATATTAGTTCTGCCATTGGACATCTGGATGTTAGTGAAATAGGACCTGTATTGCATTAGATACTTGATTGCATTACATTAGATACTTGATGAAATTAATTTCTTGTTTATTCAATTATAAGGAATGTGAAGTAATGTGCATATATATATATATATATATATAATATTTTAGATGCGCTGCTCGGAAAGTGCATAGTTTAACATCTGGTACATTTATCTTCCAATAGTCGTAATGGCTGAATGAAAAGGCAGGAAGAAGACATTGCCAAAATTAAGTTCGGTGAACCACCATCTTCATTTTTATACATTTCAAATTATCTCTTTGGCAAACAAATTGCTTTTCAATCATAGTTGAATACAATAATTTTTATGTACACAGATTTTAAAAATATGATGTAGGCATTTTAGACACAAAAGCATAGTGGCACAGAGTTGTTTGCATGGAAGACGTCAGGAAAAAAGGAAGGCGTAATTGCTTACAATGCAGTATTTACACTACATAGGTGCATATGTAAATCTAAGCTGCAATTGGTTAATTTTAGGTCTTAGTTCCCTTTTCAAGCAGTGTTATGTAATTTGGAAAGATCTCAAATTTATGAGAAACGAACTTAGGGGGAGAACGTAAAATTTAGAATAGTCAATTTTGAGCTTGCCAATTATTTCTTAACTTAGCCATCATATTTTATTATATCTTACATATCCCCCCCTTCAAGAAGAAAAAGGTGTAGCGATAGAGAAGCCTTTTTAAAGAAAAAGCGTTAAAGTACTAGCAAATGAAGAAAAACGGAAATCATAAAATTTTGATCAACATAATTAATTAAATAATCAGAAAGAATAAATTTTGAATATCAATTTTTAAAAATAAATTTAATTTTTAGAATCCCTTTAAATTTTTCAGCATTTTAGTCCAAAAGTCTTTTTGTTTGAGAGTTCACATAATTATAATTCTTCAGGGAAGGTTTTAGTTATCACAGAGTATCACAAATAAAAACTTTTACATAATTATTACTTATTATTAAATGTAACACACATAAATATTCATGATACTAACTTCCATATTGATAAATTATATTTTAACACCATAAATAGGAGTAACATTTGTGGAAATTAGGGTTTCACTGTTATTATCTTTCATTTGCAATTCCACATTTTACCAAAATGGAATGCCTCACAGTACTAGTAAACAAACATTTCCATCATAAGGCTATCCTCTTGAGCTAACGAATGTGTTCTTCTGCACTAGTGGCTCAGGGACGCTAAGGCAGTTACTTAAAAAGGCCTCCATTTCTTGCATAAAGTAACTGTCCTCTGTGAACTACACTAATACATTCCATAATAAAAAAAAGTATAATAACAATAATAAAAAGAAATTACACTCATAAAATGAGAGCCTTCAACATTATCTTATATGAAGAGGGTAAGAGGAACAACTCTACAGAGGTAATAACAGACTTCTGTTTCAGAACCAGTACTCCCTCAACATACTCTATAATTAACATGCAGTCACCCATAAATTTTAATCTGCATTTATCATAATTTCATATTACTTATTTATATTAATTTCACTTATTTTCTATATCCACTTCATTTTCAGAATAATTATAAAATTTGTATTCAAAATTTTCAACACAAATTCAAAAATATAATTTTTTATCTTAATAGCCTTCCCTAAAAATAATTAAAAAGCTAAATGATTAGCAATTTCAATATGATATTTTTAGTTGCACTAAATAAAACCTTTTTTTTAAAAAAATTCACATCGCAAAACTTAGAAATGAGAAGTTACTGAATAAATTGTGCAAGAAAAATTCACATTTTTCAATTCAGCTTGGATGAGAAAAGCATCTTTGAACTAACTTTTAATGGAGAAGATTGCTGGCTCATAAATTATATGAGGGAATAGCTGTAGTAATAAATTATTCACAGACTAAACAATGACCTCGATAATCACTAGATTGTGTTGTTGAAATAAACTTGGAATCTTCATACACATTAATTCACTTTCATTACACTAGATTAATTTTTAAGAATGGATTTCTTTTCACTTTAAATATTTGCACTTGTTTTTGATTTTTTGGGGGGGGGGAATCACCATCTTTATTTTTACACATTTCAAATCATCTCTTTGGCAGACAAATTAGTCTTAAATCATAATCAAATACAATAATTTTTATGTACATGAGTTTTAAAAGTATGATGCTAGCATTTTAGACAGAAAAGCATAGCTGCATAGCAGAGCTGTTTGCATGGCAGCAGTTAGGAAAAGAGGAAGGCATAATTGCTCGCGACGCACTATTTATATTACGTAGGTCAAGCAGTGTTATGTAATTTGGAAAGATCCAGCAAAAGGATGACCTTTGGGGGAGAACATAAAATTTAGAATAGTGAATTTTGAGGTTGGCAATTATTTCTTAACATAGCCATCATATTTTATTTTATCTTGCATATATATATAGATACTTAGAAGAAGTTGTGTATTCTAGTTAATATACGTTTATGTTAATAACAGACTGCATATAGTGTCATTTTATAAATTTTTCTGTTGTGAATCTGATGTTTGATATGTAAGTTAGGAAAGCCTTATAGGTTAGTAACCTGCAAAGAACTGAAGTTTGAGCAAAAAGTGCTGCTGTGAATGGGCCAATTCTGAAAGGTTCATTTTAACTGTCTAAAGAAAGCTATTGCTATTTTGTCAAAGAGAAAAATAAACTTATTTGCATAGATAGAGAGGCAAAATCTGAGCTACTAAAGTGAGTGTAGTTATGATGGAGAAAATATCATTTGATAGTTTGTGAAATAGGTGGTTTGCAAAGTTAATTCCATAATCTTGCAAAAATTAGCAACCCAGTAAAGCACTGTCACTGTATGGTTTTTATGCCAGCTTACAATTTGTTGGGAACCGTTGTATGAGGATATCTCTTCCTGAAAGTCTTAGCATCTTTAAACAATTAATTACTGTTCACAGGACTAAAAACTTCGTACCATGCATGTAAGTGTCTTTATTTTTATGAAAGTCAGTTATTAGCTTGAAGAAAATAACCTGTATAAAGGTTCTGGCACTTTTATGATAAGGCACTGCCATGCAAATAGAGTTTTATTTTGAGTACTCTCAAAACTGATTTTCATAGAGATGAAGTTCATCTTCACAAGTCTGAAGATACCTTTACATCATGTGGATGCGATTGCGAAGGTTTGTGTCTTGGCAGACAGTAGGCTGTTTGCATAAATATGTCAACGCTTATTGTGCTGCCACATCGATATTGAAGCATTCCATTTGTTCCATCATTTACAAAGAATTGCCTCTACGGTAGATATCTAAGTTGCATGTCTATAAGCTCTAAATGAGGCATTTATTGAAAGCTGTATGAAAAATACCTATCTTTGTGTCTATCGCAATAATGTATTTACTCTAGATTAGAGTAAGTACATATTGTCCCAGGGGAGAGTTTTCCCTGGGGAAATTTAATACTTTAAGGGGGGAAATGCGATCAGCCTGCTTCCTGCTGCGCCATTAAAAATATTCTAAATATAAATAAATGAACTATATTTTTTTAGTTTTTGAAAAGGGGAACTGATATTCTAACACTTAACACTAGAACTGCGGATGGGATCATTTTGACCCAAAAGCAATTTTGTTTCTGATTTTCTCAAAGAGTTGCTAACAGAAGTGAAAAAAATTTCTTGACTTTTCCTATTTTTATACCAATAATAATCTGTATCCTATTTTTATACCAATAATACATTAAATACTTATCTTTTTTTCTTTTTTTTAATACTTAAAACCACAGAATGGGTCATATTGTCCTCATTATAATCACAAGTACTAAATTTGCAATTCAAGGTTTTCTGGAATGGGAAAAGCTTTTTCAGTCCTCTTTCCATTTCCCAGATGTAAGCAAAAGATTACTTCAGGGTTAGTAGATTGATACTGGTAACAGAAGAGCAGCTGAGAATTTTGTTGTAGTAGTAATAGCCTGTGTTGCAGACCTCCCTTTCTGTTATCATTCTATATGGGAAAAATGCCTCTGGTTAGCATATTCAAGGAATCTTTTCTCTCTGATGCTTTTTGTTTTGGCCTATTGAATGGAATGTGGTGCAATACTATCGTAGCAAATGTGGTAGTCTAACAGGCACACATCTGATTCTTTATGACTGCACAACTGGTTGTTCGCATTGCCTTGGAAATAGTCTGAGTGTACCAGTCTTTTCGATTTTTGCCACTTTTTTTACACTCGGAGATAAAATTGATCTTAGGTGAAAATGGCTGGAAGAAGTAGGCATAAATTAACAGTTAGTGAGACCCTCGAATATATGCGACAATTATCGGAAAATGAATCCGAAAACGATAATGATGAAGAAATTGTTCGCAGCGATGATGAATATGTGCCTCCAGATGAAGAAAATATTTTCTTGGATGTACTGTATATAATTTTCCTGTAAAATGTACTAGCAGAAAAGCCACTTCTGGGAAGAAAGAACAATGTGTAATTGAACGTAAAAAGTTATCAGATTCAAATCCAGATGAAATTAATTCTGGAATTTTTGTTACAAATGATGGAACGTGTTGGGAGAGACCTCTAGAAGTTGTATGCATGGAGAATTGTTGAACATAATGTTTTCAAAGAAAAGAGTGGCCCAACCAATTATGAAAAGCGAAATATTGAAAATGGCTATGCAATTAGTTCATGGCGGCTACTTATAGATGAGCCTATGCTTCATCATATGAAAAAATGTACAGAGAAAGAAGCTCATCAGCAACTGGGAAAAAATGAATGGTCAACAACTTTAGATGCTTTATGCTTTAGATGCTAAATGCTTTTATATCAATTTTGCATGATTGAGAGGTATATATGGTGCAAATAATATAGAGTTTGATAGTCTGTGGTCTGTTGTTTGGGGTCCACCTTTTTTCCGCTATACTATGGCGAGAGATAGATTCAAAGAATTTATGAAATTTCTGCCATTCAACAAAAAAACTACCAATCTGAATGCCTTCAAACAGATAAATTCTGTTTCATTTCTGAAGTTTGGAAGAAATTTATTGAAAATTTGATAACTTGCTATAAACCAGGACCATATATAATTATTGATGAACAGCTGTTTCTGTCTAAAGCCAGATGTTGTTTCACGCAATATATGCCAAGTAAACCAGATAAATTTGGTATCAAGTTCTGGCTTGCCGCTGATGTTGATAGTAAATGGTTTTCCATATTTGGCTCAATGGTTTTCCATATTTGGCTAAAGATGAAGAACGTCCTGAAAACCTATCTCTCTCTCTCTCTGAATATGTTGTTTTGTGTTTGATAGAACCTTTTGAAACTAAAGGAAGAAATATCACTACAGATAATTTTTTCACTACACTAAATCTGTCCCAAATGTTAAAAACGAAGAGCACTAGTTTAACTGGAATGAGGAAACGAAAGTGTAAAGAAGTACCTGAATTTGTGAAAAAAGTAAAGATGCCATTATATGATACATTGTTACTGGAGCATGATGATATAACTTTGACAGTTTATCAGGGAAAAACAAGCAAAAATGTCTTATTATTTAGCTCCCTTCATCCCACAGTTGATAACCCCAAAAAGCTTCCAGAAACAATATAATTTTATAACTCAACAAAATTTGGTGTCAACATTGCCGACCAAATTGCTTGGAAATATTCTGGGAAGGCAGGATCAAGGAGGTGGCCAGTTCATGTATTTTACAATATTCTTTATCTTGCAGGGATTAATTCATGGATTTTATACAAAGAAGTTACTGAGAAAAAACTTGCGAGGAGAGAATATCTTCAACAACTCATTGAAGAGTTGTGTAGTGCATATATTCATAAAAGAAAGTACAAGTCAGGTACACAGACAAAAGTGGATACTACTGAAGAATCTGCATGGATGCAAAAAAGACTTCATTGCCAAGCTTTCAAGTGTAGAAACAAAACTGTAGATACTTGTTCTGACTGTAAAATATCAATATGTGGAAGGTGTACAAAATATATAAAAAGAAGTTGCCCAGATGTGCATGAACTGTGTAGGAAATCGTGACTGGTAAGAAACTAAATATTTCAGTTAGAGTTGTCTGTATATTTTGCTAACTGTATACAATATTCCATATTGTAATATCTTATTATTTTTTATCACTTATTATAACAATTTAATGTTAAAAATGAATAAATGCCATTGCCAAATAATTATAGCGTACTTTTAGCATAACAACGCAGGTTTTTATAAATTGGGGTCAATTTGACACAGCCTGTGGTTTCAGGTATACCGAAACTGCTGCGGTTCTAGTGTTAAGCAGGTACATGAAATTCTGTAGCATTTATAACTTACTCTGCAGGCCTTCCACCTTTCTATTCCCGTTATATATGAATGTTTTTATATGTATATATGGTTGTGGCAATCTTCTGTCGGAGCTGACTGCAGCTGGAAAGAATCAATAGAAGGATCATAAACAACTTTTCTTAATATTAGAGAGTCAAATAAGAGATTCTAGTGTTGTAACTAAGGCAAACAATATAGACTAGAAATAGAACAAATTCAAAATTTTTGTTCACCCAGAATCTGTGAATATAGTTTTTAAAAATACACTTATTATTTATTATTTATTAAGAAGCTGCATATAAAATAAATGAAGAACAGAATAAAAACAGTTGAATTTGCAGTTCATTTTGTCAGTGGAATATAGCAAAATGTCTTTGAGTGCTAATTAAATTTTTTATTTTACATTTTTCGTGAATCTTTTTAAATGAAAGCAAGTATATAGAGTAGCATTATTTGAAGAGTTATTTAGATTACTATTAAACATAAAATATTAAATTATATCTAGGAAGTTAAGAAAAAATCAAATTCATTTTAAAGAATATATTGGCTGTATCAGCAACCATCAGTTAGTTGCCGTGTTTGACTACTTTTTTCAGCAAAAGATATAGTGCATTGTAACTAAAGTTAGATAATAAGATTTGTAAAATAATTTTTTTCATTCATAAGAAGTTTTCTTTCATGGTAGTGGAAGTGATTTAGAATATTTTCAGTTTGTTATCAAATGAAAATTAAGCTACTGGATTCTTTCAAGAAAAAATATTTTACTCTTTACCCAAATTTATGAAAATAGATGCAGTATAAAAAATTGCCTACATTGGCAACAGCTCACTGTTTCAAAAATTACATTCCTTGCAATACCAAGCTGTAGGCCACTTGAAAAATAAATAGCAACTTTATAAAAATAGTTTTTATTTTTTGAAATAAGTAAGTTCTTTTCTTTCCATCTTTAAAAAAAGAAAGCAAAAATTTACATTAAAATTTCATTATTTAACTCTTTCGCGTCGAAGAGGCCCGGCCATTCAGACATCGGCAGGTCGCCCGACTGGCTCGTTCGTCTTCTACTTGATGCTTTCCCCCATCCCGAAGTATATGCTTAATTGGTTTCGCGAACTGTTAAATGACATGTCAACAATTTCTTTTGAAGCGACTGAAGTAGCTCTTTTATTTGAATGCAGGTTGGCTCCCCTTTGTTTAGCTTCAACACAAATACAGAGGAGAAATATAGAAAGCTATTGATGCTCGCATTTGCAATCCTGTCCTAAGGGACAACTGCACATAATGGGTGAAACGACCGAAAACCCCTTGAAGAGATAGCAATCAATTCACTTAAGTAGGTTATTGTTACCGCTGTAGCAGCCTACTAGACGGGGGGAGGAAAACCATTTCAACAAAAACTCCTATACACGGGCATTCTCGATGTTTGAAGAAAACAGTTGGCCTTCTCTCGATGCGAAAGAGTTAAAAGTACTTTTTTTTTGGTGCAGGAGAGATATGGCTCCTAAACTTAAACGTATTTTTCCAGTGACAGTTTAAGAAAGAAGTATAATTTTAAGAGTTTATAATAGCACTAAACATGGAATTCATTTAGACCAGTGGTTCTCAACCTTTTGACTCACGCATACTATCTTAAACGAAAATTGAAAACATTTAGTACCACCACTACATTTTACAATGATTATTTTTCAATTTCTAAATAGAAATATATATATAAACACTGTGAAAGCTTTCAGATTTTATATAACGCCCAAAAGGGCATCTTTTTAACATTTTGTGTGTCACCTTTATTTATTAAATATCATGTTCTTCACACTTAAAGTTCAATTCAACAGCACTATCACAAAAAAATTTAAAAACAGCATAGTTTTAGTATTTTTGATACACAGTCCTGCATGCTGGAGATAATTTTTTTTTCATACAGTGTTGCCATTGCTCGCTTTGAAATCGTTCAGTTTGTTAAACAAAAATTCATTAAAGTGTTACAAAATATGAAATCAATAATAAAACAAATTCCAAATTAGGGCTTCCAGATACCCATATTCGGTGGAAGATTACATTATTCAAAATTTGATGGCTCTAGGTACCATTGTTTGATCACAGTGCAAGAAACATACATACATTTATGCAGATTCCTTATTATTCAATTTCTTTAAATATGACACAGGGCGATTGGTGGCAGCAATTTGAAAAGTGAAACAGATATTTAAGTTTTTCGATGCAAAATGCCGAAATGAAGTTAATAGCCCTTCTGGGTTAACGCCCTTTGGGCTAAAAAGAAAGAAAGAAAGAGTATTTTCCACAATACAATTAAATTTGAAAACAAGTATAAAATATTAAAAATAAAAAATAAAAATTTGAAAGCTTTCAAATTTTACATTACACCCAAAAGAGCGTTTTTTTAATGTTTGATGTGTTACTTTTATTTATTAAATATCATGTTCTTCACACTTGAAACACATAAAATTTAATTCAACAGCAATATCACAAAATATTTAAAAACAGCATACGTTCAGAATTTCTGATACACCGTCTAGCATGCTGGAAATTAAAATTTTTTCCCCTCCCCGTATAGTGTTGCCATTGTTGGCTTTGAAATTGTCAAGTTTGTTAATCAAAAATTTGTTAATGTTTTGCAAAATTTGAAACAGATAATAAAACAAATTCAAAATTCGGGCTCCCAGGTGGCCATGTTTGTTTGGAAGCTACGTTAATCAAAATTTGATGGCTCTAGATACAGTTGTTTTTTCATAGTGCGACAAAGATTCATGCATTCATGCAGATTCTTCATTATTTAGTTTCTTTAAATATAATACAAGGTGATATTATTTGGTGGCAACAGTTTGGAAAGTGAGTGGACACAAAATGCCATTTTGAAATTAATAGCCCTTCTGGGTTAATGCCCTTTGGATTAAAAAATAGTTTGCCATTTGCACAACCAAAAATATGAGATTAAAAATTGCTTACCATTTTAATTATCAAAATTTAAATTATAACACTTTAATTCTAAAATTTAGTGCAAAATTTGGGTCTGTTTAAGAGAAATCAGTTTCTTTATGTCTGGTCTTATTTCACTTAGTTTTAAGTATAAATTAGAATTCAGATTTAATTTTTTTGTGTAATTATTTTTTAAATATAACATGGAAGAATATCCTTTTTCATACAAATAGGTTCCCCGAAAAGGTCATAAAAATGTAATAGCTTTATTTGAAATGTTTCTATTTTTTTTTTTTTTTCTGTTAAGCTAAAAGAGTCAGCAAGTGTGTTAGTTTTTTAATCTTCAGTTAGACTTTGACCACAGGAAATTTCTATAAATCGTTCTTTTTCTTTGAGAGATAAAAGTTCAGATATATTTGAACAAAATGGATTTCTAATCCAATTTTCTCTTTCATAATCTTTGGGAAAATACACTTTGAAATTATTTATGAATGAAAAACAATGATTTTTAATGTTGGATGCTAATTCTTCTTCTATTTTCAAGTTATTTTCGGTTAGAAAACTTTCTAAAAGTGGGAAAAACTCAAAATATTATTATCCAATTTTTTTATTATTAGCTCGAGGTTTTTTTTATTTATATTTAAAAAAAAATTTTATCATTGCCTTTATTTTTTCTCTAATGGTAAAAAATTAACATTTTGTCTTTGTAATCCTAAATTTAGTTCATTAAATTTACAAAAATATCAGCTGAATATGCTAAATGCGTCAACCATTTAGCATATTAATGCAAAAATGTTTACTTGGTTAACATTTGTACTTACTGTACTTGGTATTTTTACTTACTGTATTCAAATTTTGAATCGCAGAGGAAAATTTGAATTTCTGTTTAAAGTTAAAAAAGACAATATAAAGCTTTGCCTCTTTGCCTCTGGATAACCACCTTACTTTGGAATGTAACAAAAGTGTTTCATGCTTACTGCCCATCTCTCAGCATAAAATCGTAAATATTCTTGAATTTAAAACTCAGCTTTTAATAAAATTAACAATTTTTACAGCTTGATTTAAAACGATTTTCAGGCTTTCGGGGATTGTTTTGACTACTAAAGCTTCTTGATGTATGGAGGAGTGAGTAAATTTAGATTCAGGTGTGACTTTCTTTATTTGAGAAATCATTCCGAAATGTTTTCCTGTTAAAGCCCGAGCTCCGTCACTACATACAGCAACGCATTTATTCCAAGGAATATCATTTTCAGACATAAAATTGTCAGGTACTTTGAAAATTTCACTTGCAGTTACTCTATCATGAAGAAATTTACAAAATAAATACTCTTCAGCAATTTTTTTTATCTTCGTCAAAACGTCTGCAATGCGAAATACTACTGTGTTTTGTTTTTTGAATGTCTCTTTTATGGAATCTGCCATTTTATGAATTTGTCAACTTACTGTATCATTTAATAATGGAATATTATGAACTTCAGTAGCTGCTTTTTCATCGAATACTGTTAAAACCATATCTTTAGCTGCTGGTAATATAAGAGTTTTCTCCAATAGTGTGAGCCTGCCCAGTCTTAGCAATTATTACACTTACCGGGTAACTAGCTTCCAAAGCTTTTTCACATGAAGTAACAAAACCTTTCATTACTTGTCTACTATTTTTGAACTCCAATAATTGCCACTTAAAATAATCTTAATTCTGGGAGTAAATTTTATGTTAAGCATTAGTAGCATAATTATGTTTTCAAACACATAATTTTATTTATTCGTTTACTTGTTTGTTTTGTTATTGTTTGCTTATTTGCTTATTTTTGTAAAATAAAGGGTGCTGTCTTCTTTTTTTATTGAACTTTTTATCATTTTCTTAAAGGAAGAAAAAGCCGAATTAAAGGCTCAGGTTTACTTATTGGAAAAGGAGAAGACATCACTTGAATTGCAGTTGAGTAGTCGAGAAGCTCAGGAGCAAGCTTATCTTGTTCAAATTGAACATTTTAAAAGTGAACTCCAAGAACAAACAGAAATGGTTGAAAAGTTAAAGGTATGAGAAATCTTGTAACATATTTTCATAACTTGTTTTAGTTAACTCCATCTGTGAGTTCCATTCAAAGGGAATTTCATATTAGAATAGTGTTCATATGCAGTTTTCTTATGTATATATGGCTTTTAACCTGAGTAGGCATACAAAATTTTATTTGAGCTAAATATACCATTATATATATATATGGAAAAAATATGTAATAATTAAGTTGTGAAAATCACTTTTAAAATTTTTAAAAAATACAGCTTTAGTACAGTTGAGATTATTTAATCAATGTAATTAAACAAATAAGTTAATAATTTTGAGGATGCCTTTGTAAAAAAAACAAGGTAAATAAAGAATGTACTAAAATTTAACACCATGTAATACAGTGGACACTCATTAATTCGAATTTGGTTACTTCAAACTAATCTAAAAGCCCCCAAAAATTTGTATTGAAAGAATTAATGTTAAAAATATTTCATTTATTTGAACTAAATTCTTATCATTTGGTTGATTCTAACTAAAAATTTGACAAAAAAATTTTTTTTCCCTTGTTTAATAGAGAAAATACATGCTGTATTTTATTATTTTGTGTGTCAAAATCATCTGCATTTCTTTTCTATGTAAAGAGGCACATGCCTGCATTCCTAAACTATTGCATTTCAGCTAAATGTTAGTGGCTATTGTCCTACTTTCCACCTTTTATCAGTACTTAACGGAAAAAGCTCCCTGTTTTAACCCATTTCCTTGAATTCACTCAGAACCTTTTATGAATGGGTTGGGTTAGGGGAGAAACATTTGTTTATTTGTTATCAGTTTTCTTAGAATTTCTGAAAAACCAGTCTTTACTGCAGCTTCTAGAGAGCTTCATCACTTATGCTTGCAATGAGGTAAGGTAATGTGCTGTAGTTTTTCTTCCTCAATGCGTGATGTGACTGTATAAAAATTCAGAATGTCTACATATGGAAAATACAGAACTCTAACTTTGGAGACAAAGGTAAAAATTTTAAATAAAGTAAAGAATGGTGAATGTAAAACAAAGTTAGGAGCTGACTATGGAATTAAAAAAATCCCTTGTCTACTAATTTGAAAAATAAGTAATCAATATTATATTCACGAGGAAAATCTGAATTTGCTGGAAGAAGGAAATGCATGAGAAATGTGTGCCAAGAAGTTCTAGAGGAAGCTGTATTTTTAAGGTTCCAGGAGGCTAGATCTCGAAATTTTATGATAAATGGGCCCCTATTGCAGACTGGCAAATTAAATGGGTAATAAACATTTTAAATGCAGTGACAGATGGCTTTCTAATTTAAGTCAAAGCAGAATATTTCTTATGAAACTGTATTTGGCCAAAGCTCTGATATAACCAAGAACGTATGCACTAATTTGAGTAGAAACTGCCAGGGCTTTTCTCTGCTTACGTGCTGAAAGATATTTTTAATGCAGAGAAAACTGCACTTTTTATAAACTCTTGCCAAACAAGACATTGCATTTTAAAGAGGATGCTTTCATAGGAGGTAAAAGCAGTAAACAGAGGATTACTACTTTAGTTTGTGCTAATATGGATGGGAGTGAAAAGGTTAAATTATTGGTGATTGGAAAGTCCAAGAATTCACTATGTTAAAGGAATTCAAACACTGCCAGTAGATTATGTTTGCAATACAAAAGCATAGATAATGACATGAGACATCTTCAGTAACTAGTTAAAAGGAACAGATAAGCAGTTTTTGAGAGAAAAGTGTAAAATTCTCTTATTTGTGGCTAGCACAACCTGTTACAATAACCTTCCAAAATTTAGTACTATACAGGTAGAATATTTGCAGCAAACACAACTGCGAAGCTACAACTAATGGATCAAGGAATTATCCAGAATTTTAAAAAATTATCATGAGAGATTCTTGTAACAAATCATTTATTCCTTAGATTGTGGTGAAAACTACGACATTACTCTTCTGACAGTATAAATGTATGCCACATGGGATGCTGTTAAAGAAAGCACATTAATAATTGCTTTCATCGTGCTGAATTCATGCATGCTGAAGAGAACAATCATATCGAAGAATGTGACTATATTGATACAGCTTTTTCTGAATTCAAAAAATTAATGTGATAACATTATTTTTTCTGATTATGTAAGGGGAGATGAAGACTTAAAGTCTGTGGAAAACTGAGTGACAATGATGTAATGAATATTATCTAAGAAGATGGAAAAGAAGAGACTTTATTGGAATCAGAGGAGAAATCAGAGACTGTTAAGCATCTTAATGATCAAGCTGTAATGAACTGTATAGCATTTATTCAGATTGAACCTTTCTTTAAAAATGAATTGAAAAGTTTACTTCAAGTCGAGAAGCTGACTGAAAAATGTAGGCATAATAAACAAAACCAAAAATCCATTTTACAGTTTTTCCCAAAAGTGTAATTCGTGTTTTCAAGAGTATTTTCTACTGCATTTCTTTTGCTTCATTTTATGATTAAAGTAAGTCTACTGTTTTTTAATATGTTTAATTTTAGATAGCATAGTGTAATATATTTTCTGGGGTTATACATATTAGGAGATTTTCTTCTTCAGTGATATATTTTTGAAGTTATATTTTCTCTTAATATCAGATAATTTGAATTCTTTTCTGAAAATATTTGAATTTGAATTAATGAGCATCCACTGTACGATGAAAAAAGGAGAAAAGAAATCGTTTAAAGTCTGAGTCTAAAAACTTTAGTTGATGGCCTAAAAGGAATCATAGGAAAAATAATTAATGATATAGCTAATTGAACAAATTCAGGTAAAATACTCATCATAGGGTGTTTATCTGAAATTCTTTCATCAGCTAACATCAGTGAGTCCTATAAAAAGCATTTCTGCCCTTTTTGTTATCTTAAAATCACGTCTTTATTTATATTTTTAATTAATTGTGCTTTCAAAAGTTAAGAATAAAATACCCCTGCACTTTTTAGGAAACTTTATACATGTAAGTACCATTGTCAGAAAAATAATTGTAATTATTTCCAAAAAAAAAAAAAGTTGTAAGTTGTGCATGTGGTATGACAAAAATTCAAAGTAGGAGAAAGAAAAAAATTAAAGCATTTTTTGGTCTTTAAACAATTTTCCTTTCTCTTTCTCATGGAATGGTATTACATTTTATGAAATTTTAGTACATTTTTTATTTACCTTGTTTTTTTACAAAAATATCCTGGAAAGTATGAATTTATTTGTTTAATTATATATATACATACAGTAGAGCCCCACAAACTCAAGGTAATGTGAATGACATAATGTGATTGTCGAGTTTTACGGAATAAGGAGTGGGATTTTCAGAACGCTTATTATTTAACTGTAAATTACTCTAGAAATTAGTGGCACAATACTGGACACAGAAAAGTACAGCATACAATTAATTTAATGTAATTTTTTATGTTAAGTTCTAGCACAACAGGAGTCATGAAAAGAACAAATACCCTAAAATAATTGAGCAAAAAAATTTAGATACAAAAATTAAGAAAAATTGTTATCAGTTCTTTGTAGAAAAATATTGTGTGATGGTAGATGGTTTCTCACACTCATTCTGTCATCGTGCAGCTTCATCCTATAGGCAACAGTGGAACAAAATGTCCATGCCAGGTGCACCTTGCTCCTCCATGTAACAGAGCATTCCTTCAGTAGCCTTCATTCCTGTACTATCAGTCATCATTTTAGCTTTTCCATTGTTTTCAATATCTTTGTTTTCTGATTCATTTTCATTTTTATCCACACTGTCTTTCACCAGTGCAACTATTTCTGCATGTCCTAAAATTTCACAATTTTCATCTTGTCTTATCCATTTTTCAATATCCCCATCAGTAATTTCTTAGCAGACTGTCATTTTCTTAAGTAAGTCAGCTATTTCACAATTGTCTCTCTCTTCTCTGCTTTGGTGAAATTCGTTTCCCGAGTGGCCCAGGAACAAACTAGGCTTATCTGCTCGATTTCACTCCAAAAATGAGCTATCAATCCAACAACATCACATATCTATTTTCTTCAGTTTCTTGATCATATCACACCCTTCCTCCATAGCTAGGACGAGAGATGAAAGAAGTTTATGTCTGTGTTTTTTCTTCAGTGCCTCCATAATGCCCTGGTCCATTGGCTGGCACACTGAATTACATTAGGAGGAGAAAACATGGCTCTTGTACCGTCTCATAACTGTTCTGCATCAGAATGGGATGAGGCATTGTTTAGAATGAGAATCGCCTTCCTTGGTAGATTTTTTGGTTTTAAAAACTTTTCCACTGATGGAATGAACTGTTGGAACGAAACCAATCATTAATCCGAATGCCATGGTTGGCTTTTTCCGGTCATGAGATTTTTTGTCACTTGGTATATACACAGTCCAGTCACATTAATGTGACCACCACGTACTTTCCATGTCAGAGTTAAATAACCAATCACAGAAGGCAGGTGGCAGCACAGTGCAGTTGAGCGTACATAAAGGGTGTGTGAGGGCTTCGGAAAACATTTCAATCGTTGGCGTAATGCAGAAACGAAGCGATTTATCCGACTTCCAAAAGGGCATGATCATTGGCTTTCGGGCCAAGGGTGGAAGCATTTCCGAAACGGCTGAGTTTGTGAACTGTTCGCGTGCCGCCGTGGTAAAAGTGTACCGTGCATGGCAAAATGGGACTGTCCAAAATCAGCGACGTGGCAAATGTGGTGCACCACGGGCCATAGATGACAGAGGCGAACGACGGTTGCGGAGATGCGTTCGGGCAGATAGACGGGCTACCGTTGAGCAACTGACCACCAAAATGAACCAAGGGGCTACCAAAAGTGTCTCCCAAAGTACTATTCAGCGAACATTGCTGCGTCTGGGCCTCCGAAGCAGACGCCTGGTTCGTGCACCTATGCTGACTGCTGTTCATCGACGGCGAAGGCTAGAATTTGCACGCCAGTACAGCAGCTGGACGTCCACTGAGTGGCGACAGGTTGCGTTTTCGGATGAATCGCGTTTTATGCTCCATCGGACAGATGGACGTTGGCGTATAAGGCGTGAAACCTCTGAAAGGAACCACCCTGCAACCATTGCCGGAACGGTCCAAGCTGGAGGCGGGAGCATTATGGTCTGGGGAATGTTTTCCTGGCATTCTCTAGGTTCACTGATCATTGTGGAAGGCACAATGGATCAATACAAGTACGCATCTGTCCTTGCGGACCATGTTCACCCCTACATGCGCATTGTTTTTCCTCAGGATGATGGCATCTTCCAGCAGGACAATGCGAGGTGCCATACAACTGCCAGTGTACGTGCGTGGTTCGAAGAGCACCAGGATGAGTTTACCGTCCTCCCCTGGCCAGCAAACTCACCTGACTTAAACCCAATCGAGCATCTGTGGGACCATCTCGATCGAGTTGTTCGCGCCATGGATCCTCACCCGCGTAATCTAGAGCAGCTGGCCACGGCATTAGAGTCGGCATGGCTCAACATCCCAGAGAACACCTTCAGGGACCTATGTGACTCTCTTCCTGCACGTCTCGCAGCAGTCCGCTCTGCGAAAGGTGGTTATTCTGGCTTTTGACAGATGGTCACATTAATGTGACTGGACTGTGTATTAGCTTATATACCAAGTGACCAAGAAAGCGAAATATCATAAATTATGATATTTCACTTTCTTGCTTTCTTTAATAATATAAATATCATCGTTTAGCTTATAATTTATGATGTTTCGCTTTCTTTAATAATATAAATGTCATCTTAATAAATGTAAGTTTATGAAAATAGAGCCTAAAGTAAGTAAATATACAAATTTAGTTAATAAAAGCTCTTTGAATACAGGTCTTAGTGATAGATCCAAAAACCTGAGCCAATAAAAGGTTAAATATTGCTCCATTCATCCATGTGTTTGACTGATTTTGGTACCAAACAGAAAGATCATAGTTGGTTTTGGTCCCATTATTGTACTTTTTTTTTACATTTTTAAACACCTGGGGATTTTTGGATTTGCCTATAAGCGCTAGTTTGAGCTTATGACTGCATGTTGCATTGCTGCATGCCAAGGCTGTGACTGTTGCCTTGCGTATTTTGTAGCCAGATACCGATTTTTCTTCCCTGTATGCCACCATTTTTAAAGTAGCATTCGAAAATTCAGGTCTCATCACAATTATAAATTTTGATCTCAAGGTATACCCTCCTTTTCAATTAATTTGTGGAAATTATCCTCAAATATTGCAGCATTTTCCAAGTTAACAGATAGCTTTTCCCTGCAAATGTTTAACTGCCTGATGCCAGTTTAACAGCTTTTTTCATCTGTCGAGCTAGCCACCACTAGCAGTAAATCCAGGCTCTCCTTCCTGAAATTCATCATAAAATTTCAGAGCCTTCTCTTGTAAAATTGGTCCTGAAATGGGTGTTCCCGTCTCTGCCTGAACTACAAGTACAGCGCCTTACTCACTTTTTTGTATTCAGCTTTCATACTTTTTCTTTCCTTGAAATTATCCGTACATGCTCTTTTCACACACTACAACATACTTTAAAATTTATTAGGCAGTTCCAAGAATTAATTGCACAATGTGAAAATGGAAAAAATGACAGAAAAAGATCACTCAAATCTTTGAACAGAACAGGAAAAACATATGTATAAATAATGGTTATGTGTACTGTATGTAATATTTGCTCTGTTTAGCCTAGAGATATCTTTTAAAAGTTCCTAAAAAGTTGTCGTTTATACGGA
>KK121649.1:284107-301720 GCA_000611955.2 Stegodyphus mimosarum | reverse complement strand
GAGAATGAACTTACATGTTTAAATATATAAATATATGAATTAATATATATTATCTGAAAAACTTATATTTACTGTATATTTTGAATGTGATTTTTTTATCACATTATATTTTAGTGTACCAACCAGAATCAAAAGACTGAGAATAGTGAAAGTGAGAAATTAAGTGAAGCAGCAGAAAAAATTAGCAAATTAAAGGCTAGAATTCAGGAACTAGTCTTAACTATGGAAAATGTAACAAAAAACTCTGAGATGAGAGCACAACAGTCAGTCGAATTTGTTAATGATTTGAAACGTACGAACAGGTATGTTTTATGATTGAACATTTTTAACTTTAAATACTGAAATGTTAAAATATAAAAATGATTTAACAAATGTATTGCATACTGTGTGCTTCTGATATCTTTGCTGATTTCAAAATTGGAAAGCTACACACCAATGGTGAAGAATTGATTCTACCAGTAAGTTAGGTAATATACACCGTGTTGCATTAATCAGCTTTCAGTATTATAAGGCCATAAACACACATCCATTTGTTTTCTAAAAATGACTGTTTCAATCATTTTTTCTACCTGTTATACATCTGAAAGAAAGACACATGATTTTTTTCCTTCTTTCCTAAAAAAAGAGATTTACCAATGGCTGAGCGGTAAAGTCAATAAACATTAGTAGTTTGGTCTAGTATTCGAATTCCAGCAAATGGGCTGGCTGCATGACCATTTTTACAGGTTTCTCCATGTGTAACATGTATATGAGCCAGTTTCCCTTAGAAAGTCCCCCACTCACTCCTTTTAGGCACATAGACTTTGAGTGTTTTGCAATAAATAAACCAAACTAAACCCAAAAATGTGTAAGTTCATCATTGTCATCAGCCAGTAAGCTTTCAGCATCAAATCCTCCAACACATGTAATGGAGAACTAGTTTCCCCTTTGCATGGTAATCTCAAAGAAATAGTGATGATTGTCTGTTTTATATCATGTAAAAAAGCAGAAAAATTGTACTAAATATTTGTTCTACCAAAACGTTTTGAACATGTAATACGATCTTAAAAAAATTCCACTGAATTATAATATAACACCAAGAAGAACTGACAGAATGGCTCAGTGCAGAGAAAATTCTTTGTGTGAGTTCTTAAAAACATCTAAATTCTCTATTTAGCTTGATGAGTCCTTTGCCAGGAAATGAAGCTTTACTTATGTGAGATTTGTAAAAGAATAAATTTCCCAAGAATTTTTATTTGTCAGATGTTTGGAAGCTGATATTGAAAGTGAAACAATACTTAATGAATAAAAAGACTTTTAGATGTAAAAGCTGTACCATTGAGAATATCCTCCTACTTGCCGCTCATGGTGCTTAGCCAATGGGAGGATGACACCGATGTTTTCTCGCATACTTAAAACAAGCTATACTGAATGTATTTATCTATAAATTGTGTAACACAGAAATTCATTGATCATCTGAAAGTGCATAGATTTGTTTTATGCACTCTTGATTCAGTATTAGAATTTATGAAAATTAAAGACAAATTTGCAGCTCAATTTAATTAACTCAAAAAATGACTTAGCTTATATGACTAACATATTTACCAAATTTAGTGGTTAGGTTAGGTTATTCAATTATGGCAAAGCACACTAGGGCTATCTGCCT
Source organism: Stegodyphus mimosarum (assembly GCA_000611955.2). Taxonomy (NCBI): domain Eukaryota; kingdom Metazoa; phylum Arthropoda; class Arachnida; order Araneae; family Eresidae; genus Stegodyphus; species Stegodyphus mimosarum. The sequence goes on along the minus strand of KK121649.1, from coordinate 300,075 downwards.
AAAGGGAAGAATGCCTTTGTGGAGGACTTTCTAAGGGAAACTGGCTCGTATACATGTTACACATGGGGAAAACCATGAAAATGCCCATGCAGCCAGCCCGTTCGTGGGATTCGAACCTCGGACCGAACTACCAGTGTTCAGCGTCTTTACTGCTCGGCTGCTGGTGGGCACCAAATTTAGTGAAACCAGTTAGAAGCTATAAGTGGATCAATTAAATTTAATCAAAACTAAAAGAATAATATCCGCATTTATTGCAAAACTTTTTTCTATTCGGACAAAACTTGGCAAGAGGAGATTGCTCTCAGTTTCCAAATTTTTCAAAATTGCAAAAACATGAAGATTTGCTAAATCCACAAACTTATATGAATCTGTACACAAACAGGTATAACTTATTGAATTATACATAAATGAGAGATGTTTGAACAAGGATACCACAAATTTTGGCTACAAAAACATATATGTATATTATGTCCTGCATTATGGATCACTGTAGCAAAGCTGTTGATTGCTTTCCCATAACTTTCTATATATGAGGGCTATTCAGAAAGTAAGGAACGTTTCCGTCTATCGTCGCTAAGTGCACGGCGGTCACGTATATTTTGATGTCTGCATGCTCAGCATCTCAGTCTGCGCCAGCCATCACAGCGGGAACATTTCTTTGCTGCCCTTTTTTTAATATTCAAATTTAAAATGTGTGCTGCAATTGAAAATCCCACCAGTTGCGAGGTGCAGTCTGTGATACGGTTTTTGTTGGCAAAAAACCTAAAACCTATGGAAATTTATCGGGAAGTGTGTGAAGTGCACGGAAACAATGTAATGAATAAAAGTTCGATCCAGAAATGGTGCATTCAGTTTAAAAATGGCCGAACTAACGTTCACGATGAAGAGAAGAGTGGACGCTCTAGCATTGTGACTGATGAACTGGTTGCTAAAGTTGATCAAAAGATTCATGAAAACCGCTGTTTCACAATAACGGAGCTTTCGCTTAGTTTTCCACAAGTTTCATGGACTTTGTTGTTTGAAATTGTCATACAAAAGCTAGGCTACTGCAAATTTTGTGCATGATGGGTGCCAAAATTGCTTACAGACCACCATAAAGGTCAGCAAATGGGGTCAGCTTTGACATTAATGGAGGCTTACGACAGACATGGTGATTCATTACTGGATCGAATCGGAACTGATGACGAGACATATGTGAGACACGGGAGTTGCGAGACAAAATTACAGTCCATGCAGTGGAAGCACACAAGTTCCCCCAAAAGACCCAGAAAATGTTTACAAACCTTGTCACCAAAGAAGATTATGGCGACTGTGTTTTGGGATAGGCAAGGTGTGCTTCTGATTGATTTTCTCAAACATGGTGCCACAATAAACTCTGAGCAGTACTGTCAAACTTTTCGCAAAATTAGGAGAGCATTTCAAAAGAAGCGCCAAGGAAAGTTGATGTCCACAATTTTGTTTTTGCACAACAATACCCAACTTCACATGGCAAACAGCACTAAAGAACTCCTTAATTCATTCAAATGGGAGGTTTTCTTTCATATGCCCTATAGTCCTGATCTTGCACCTAGTAATTTTCACTTGTTTCCAAGAATGAAGAACTGGCTAGCAACACAGTGCTTTGACGATGAAAAGGAGCTGCGGGTGCGTGTCACTGAGTGGCTGAGATCGTAGGCGGGAGAATTCTGTGACGAAGGAATTTCAAAGCTTGTCCACCGCTATGATAAGTGTGTCAATTTGTTTGGTGACTATGTAGAAAAGTAGAATTTTAGTCTGTCTTTCTGATATATATAATAATTTTTTTTCGTGTACTTAGCTTCTTTTTAATTCCAAAACGTTCCTTACTTTCTGAATAGCCTACATAGTAGAACATGGATATAGTGTAGTTGTGAGCATTATTACTGGGGGGGGCTGATTGGAAATTAGTGCTCATGGAGACATATGAATGTTCTTCACAAACATAGAGTAGAATGCAAATAATCTCATATCATTCCATCAGGTTCAGCCATCTCAATAAAAAAAAAATAATGTATTTTTCTATTTTAAAACAAAAGTTATAATTTTGATAAATACTATTTTAAATATCAAAAAGGTTTTACTTATATTTTAAGTCAGCATTTACCATTCAAGATATTTAAAAGTTAAATTTGTTAAAAGTTAAATTTGTAATTTTTCTGTTATTCAGTTAACTAGAGTTATTTCACTTGGCTGGGCTCATGGTTAGGTTTTTGCTATAAGAATGGAGTGCATGGATATAGTAATTTTTGGAGCGCTTGCACTAGATGCTGACTAAATGCCTTAATTTCCAAAACTTGATTAGATGAGGGAAAAAATTCTCAATGTCAAAAAATAATTTTTTGTATTCATCTGCTCAAAATGGCTTCAAACAGATAGTTTTTTTTTTTTAATTTTATTGAATGGTAAAGCATGCAAGTGCTGTGTCCCTAAAGAGAAGGATGCCTTTTGGAGAATTTTCTAACAGAAGCTGGCTCACATTCACATTACATGTGAGGAGCATCATGAAAGTCAACCATGCAGAAAGAGAATAAATTCTTGCCGAACTCTTAGTATTTAGCTGCTGTAACTACTAAGACGCTGCTGGGTCCCTCAGATGGATTAGAAGCAAATATAAAAATGAAATTTAACCTGAATGCAAAGAATATTGACAACATACTTAGTAGCATCAGCCATGATCAATACTTCGGAGGATGACCTTCCTTTTATCTTCCAAAAGCCTGCCTAAAACTTCAATAGTATATTTCAGTGTAATAGACAAAAACTGACAGTTTCAATCACGTGTGTGTCAGATTTGCACAATGCTTATTGCCACAAAAATTTCATAAATATTATAGGGTCCAGGGCTGGCGAAAAAAATCTCAGTGACAAAAAGGGGTCTCAACTAAAAAAGTTTAAGAAGCCTTGAACTAAACAAAATTGAATTATGATTCACAAATGATAAATTGTTTGTAAACCTTAACTAAAACATTTCCAGTGAAGACTATAAACCAATGAATTTTAAATTTATATGAGATGCATTTTATTATTGTATATGTTGTGGAGTATTTAGTAATATTAATATGCAAAGCCAATTTATAATAATGCATACTACATATAATGCTAACTTCCATTCATCAATATAATTCTAAAAAATGTGATGTGAAGCTGCATGTTTTTATGAAAATTCAGTATATGCCCCTGCATAAAAGGTTATGTTTAATATATAATCAATATAATATAGTATTTTCTAATATTTATTCTTTATTTTGTCATACATATTTAGTGCCTTGGTTATAGCCTTTGAAAAGGCAAAGAAGAAACAACAGACAAAAGTAAAAAAGTTGGAGTTACAAATGAGTTCAATGACAGAAAGACATAATGCTCAGGTATTGAGAAAACTTATTATTATTTTGTAATTTATATGTAATTTTGAATGCTTGCATGTGTCTTCATTTAATAGACTGTAAAATATTTAAGCTAGTTAATAGATATTTTAAATTTGAATATATTATTCCCTTAAAGAAATCTTTGTTATGTGTTGATGAAGATGCCATATATTGCTCATAAGGCTTAAAAATTGTTGTGAATTTTATGCTGATTAATTTATTACCTTTGTTATACTATAAATGAGCTATTCAAAAATTGATTTTTAAGTAATTTTCCTGACATTGATTTATTTTGAATAGCATACATGTGTTATGTAAACCATGAAGTATTTTTTTTTTCTATATCAGTAATTTAATTTTGATGTTAAGATTCTCTGATTGGCAATCATGTGAAACATTTTGATTATAAAAGAAGACGTTTAGAATTTTTTAGGAAAGTTTATGGCATTATGTAAGCCAATGATAAGTAAACTCTCCTTTAGAGTAAAGATGTTATGTTGCACAAGTTATTATATCGTGGATTGCAAATAAAATTTGGCATTAAGAAATTATTGGGTAATCAGTTTCTTGAAACTCGATGTATCATTGTGATAAACCGGATGTGATCTTTTGGATTCATAAAAGTAGAATAGGTTTTTTTGTAATCTGAATTGGAAGTAGTTAATTATTTGTGAAACAATTAGTAAGGAAATGTAGGTCATCATTAGTAGCAATTTGAATGTTTTAATTGAAGAATTAAACAAAAAGATACTTAATGCTGAAGTCCTAGAAAGGAAATGGGCAACTCTGGAAGGACAGTTTGATGATTTATTTTTGGATGAAAAGGGACTAGAAAAATTTGGTGAACATAAAATTTGTGAAAGTAGAGATTGCTTTGGTGCTCCAAAAGTACCTTGTGTTTTCCAGAATGTCGCCAAAATGCCTCCAAAATGTCAAGTGCAAACCAAAGAATTATAAACAACAAAAGGGTTGTTATATTTGTGTTAAAGTTAAAACACAAAGTGAAATGTTGCAAAGCAAGTGTCCAGGGCATAATCTATTCTAAAAGCCATTGAACTGTTATATGTCCAGAAATAGTTGTAAGAGAAGAAAGGAAAATAAAATTATCACTGGTGGATGAAAAGGAAAATGTTTCTATAACTAACTGTGGTAGTAGAGAAGCAAGTGATACATTGTATCTTCAAACTTTAATGGTTAGTGGTGATAAAAGAAGAAAGTGGACACTTATCGATGCTGGATGTCTGTGTTCATAATATACCTTGAAGGCTACAGTTGATGAATTAAAAGTTGAAACCCATAGGATCTGAAAGCCTAACACATGTGTTTGGAGGAGGTATACCAAAAGAAGAACATAATCATTATAATTTAGATGTCAAAAGTATGCAGTGCCCTTATTCATGCCAAATAGAAGTTCTTGATCAACCTATTTATTATCTGTGGATCTATTCCAAAGATTCAAGAAACTTGTAGCAAGAAAGAATTAAAGGCTGGAGACATTAATATCAATTATATTTGAATAAATGAATTCCAGACTGAACTGTTGATAGGGGCTGACTTTGCTGGAAAACTGTACTCCAGAAAAGCTCATACATTAAAGTGTGGTCATATTGTTTGTTGTATGGGCCCATTTTAGATGGCTAATAATGGAAGACGAGGAATGCTCAGTGAAGAAAGTTGTGTTACCTTTCTTCTCATTCAGAGTGATGATATCACTTATCTATGGAACGTAAAAACCATTGATATAGTTGAGCTTTGTGAAACCCTTCTGTCCCTTGTGAAAGTGAATTCTGCAGAATTAGTAAAGATTGGTCCAAAATAATTTTCTATGACTGATGCTGTAATGAAGAAGGCAGATATGAAATTTAATTTCTATGGAATTTAAATAAATTACTGCGTAACAGAGAAATCGCAGGGAAAATAGTAATAGCATGAACAATAAAGTTGGAAAGGGTTGACAGTTATTGAAGTTATAATGTGGCCTTCAGTGAATGGTATAAAGAGGGTGGTACAGAAATTTTTGGTGATGGATCAACTCAGTATAGTTCTCATCAAGAAGTATTTAAGGTCCATTCCACTATAGCTGTGAGACCTGGTTTTGATGTTTTTTGTAAAACTAGAGGAAATTTATCATTAAAATATTGCTTAAAGAAGAGTCCAGATTTCCTGGAGATTATTCTCTCAGTGTTACCAGGGCTTAGGGAAAAGGAAATAAGCATGATCTCGGACATAAAGAAAGCCTTCCTAAAATATGTATTACTGAGGAAGATAGAAAATATTTGAAATATTTATGGTGGGAGGATAGAATCAAGTTCAGCCAAGTATTTCAATATTATAGAGTTGTCTTTGGCCTGAATTGTAGTCCCTTCTCATTGAGTGCTGTTATTCAACATCATTTAGAACAGTATCACACGATTTTCCTGTTAGGGATGTTTTGCTGAAATTAAGAAGTTCTTTTTATGGGGTCAAATTGTATCACTTCTGGGGATTTGGAACAGGAGCTTGAAAGATTCATAAAAAGCCCTTTGGAAATGAGGATGGATTCTAAATTTCAATTCAGATTTAAATTTACTGAAAAAGTAAAATTGGGTAAAGATTCTCAGATTTCTCCTGTTTTGGGTGTCCTTTGGAACAGATCAGAAGGTGTCTTTTTTGTGATAATAGAGATATTAAAATGCCCAGAGGAAGAGTGACCAAGTGTGTGATGCTGTCATTGACTCATTGTTTCATCCGATTAGTTTCATATGTTTAGTAATACTATGTTGAAAGTTTTGCTTCAAGAAAGCTGACATTCAAAATTCAGTTGTTGGTTTCTGAAGTGTCAAGTCACATAAAAAACAAAATTCTGAAATAGGTTGCAGATTTGCAGAAAAGAGACATTATTAAAATATCACATAAAGCATAAAATCATTTTAGAAAGAGAACTGCCTGTTGCAGTTACGTATGTTTTGCAATGTCAGTGGTAAACCTTATGTGGCTGCTGTTTTCTTATGGGCCAGGCTGATGACATAACTATTGTATAACTATTGATGGCCAAATCTGAAATTACTGCAATGAAAAAAATTTTTGATTCCAAGGCTTGAACTGCTAATCTCTTTCATAGGGGCTCAACTTGCTGAATTTGTGGAGAAGAATTTTCAAAGTACTGAAACGTACTTTTGGACAGATTCCACACTGCACTTTATTGAATTAAAACCAATGAATAAGGGAGAATATTTTTCAAGAATTGAGCGAGGAAGATAAACAATGTTATTGAGTATTGAAAACTGGGAGCTTATTCTTGGGAAATTTAATCCTGTAGATCTTTCCTCTTGAGGATGCTCTGGGCAGAAGCTTCAAGTCTCTAAATGGTGGGAAGGGTCAATCTGGTTAAAATCTGGAAAGGAAACATCACCTCAGGCTGAAACTTTTAATTGACGAAGAAGTGTTTTAAGAAAAAAACCCTAAGGAAACTGCCAGTCATGTATCTAATGGTATGGATGAAAATTATCTTTTCTCTTTGAGCGTCCAAATGTTTCATTGGGTATACCGATGCACTAATAATGCTGAAAAACAGGAAGAAATTTGAGAAAAGGGAGAACGAAGCCTATTTGAGGTGACAAATGCAGAGAAAAGAATCCTTTTGAGTCTTAGACTCTTTATTGCTTGTAGAGGTAGGTCCAGAATTATATATACTGATAATGGTGAGAACTGCATAGGGTTAGAAAACATATTTCAAAGCTTCAACTGAAAATACGTTGAATCAGATGCTTCCATCACTTTTAAGATTGAATGGAAATTTATCTCTTCTTCTGTTCCCTAGCAGGGTTGATTTTGGGAGTGTATGATTCAAATGACTTAACGACTCCTTTGACAAGTTTCAAGAGATGCATCTGTCTGTTATGAGGAAATGAAAAGTATCCTTTGCGATTGTGAAACTGTGTTAACTTCAAGACCATTGACCTACCTGTCTGAAGACCCCAATTATTTGATTCTGTTAACCCTGCAATGTTCCTTCAGGATAATCCGATAAAGGGAGTTTCAGATCTCGATCATTTTAATAATATCATTGTCAACAAAAGAGGGAGATATAGTGGACCCGGAGAGAACATCTAACAAAGAGGCTCCAGTAGGAGTATTTGGGTACTTTAATTCAAACCTAAAAAAACAAGTAGTTGCTATAATTTAAAAATAGATGATGATCTCATAGAAAATTATTGAAAGGTGATTTTCTGGCTCTTTGGAAAAATTGCTGAAATATATCTGGAAAAAGATGAGAACATTTATACTGTGGATTTAAAGATTTCAAGAGGTGAGATTATATAGTCATCCAAAAGGATTTATCCTTTGGAAATTAGCCCTTACTCTGCATATATGAGTTCTAATGAAGTGTAGAGCATATTCAATGAGATTTAAGAAAAATGTGCAATTAGAATAAAACCACTGGAAGTGACAAAATGATTAGACCACCAGCTAAAAATACAGATACTTATTTTGAACAGCAACTGTTTTAGAACTTATGTTTATGTCTTTGATAATTATCTTGTAACTGTAAATTTATGATTTATGATTAACTTTCACTGTATATTTGTTTTTATTATAAGCTGTTTAATCAAAAGCTGAGAGGGTTATGTAAACCATGCAATATTTTTACTTTTTACATCAATAATTTAATTTTGATATTAAGAATATCTTGAGTATATTATCTAGCATGAATGATTTTCATGTACTGTTTGACAGAACACATGGTCTTTATCTTCCATATTTAATTAAAGCATTAGAGCCTTAGTTTAAATTTTAAGTTTAATATTACTGATTAACAGAGGGAGGTTTAAAAGCAAAAAGTGCAGTTTTTAATAACTTTGAACTTTATTTTGCATTAAAAAAATAATCTCTCTGATATAAATTAAAATATATTTGTTTTAATTTTATTCAACTCATAAATTTTATGAACCCTTACGGCTTTGTTGTAACTAAAATAAAAGATATTTCTAAAGCCATGAATTACATAATTGTTACAGAATCATTTGTTATTTAAATTGTTATGATGTTTACATTTTTTAATGTTTTTGAATTTGTTTTAATTTAAAAAAAAATTAATTTCTAACTCTTCTTAGAGATGCAATACTGTAATCTGGGGTCTACAATATTTTCATGTATTTGTATTTCATTTATTATTTTAATTTTATTATTTTCTTATCCTGAATTGCATTTCAGGTAAGAATACTTAAACAAAGAATAGCAATGCTTGAGGGTGAACCTGGACACCGTGTTCAAACCTCTGATACAGATCTTCCTATGTGACATAAAACTTCTCCCCAAAACTTTCAAGTTAATTCATCTGAGAGTTTGTATGATCTATGACTGCTGTTTTTCATAAAATTTGCCTATGTATCATTGTACAGTGGCATCATTTTTAAATATAAGGCTTATGTAGTTTTAAAAGTAATAATTTTTTAATTAAATTTTTTTATTTTGTTTCTGTGGTACATTTGAGTTATTGTCATTACTAATATTCATATTATTCACTCTTAGTAGTTCCCTTAATTACTGAATAAGGTTTAGTATATTTTATTTATAAATCTTAAAATTATGCTTATTTCTTTAACTTAGTAGTGTTTTCTCAATTTCAAAGAAGAATTGTCCTCATTTATATGCATAAAATTTAGGCTATTGAGTGCTTTAGTGTAAAACATATCTAATAGTATTTATTTTTATTCTATTTTTTAATTCATTGTTAGAGAAACATTCATTATGCCATTACAAGTATTATTAAAGGTTTTTTTTAATTATGTATGACATGTACAGTTTGTAGCAAAATATGTAAATTTGAAAGATTAGTAATTTCTACAAATCGGAAAATTTTGTATGTATTGTCCCATGTTTATGCACTATTTTATTTTATAATTATTGTTATTATCATTGATTTCTGTGATAAGTATTGTGATAGATTTTGAAGTATTTTAAACAAGCAGATGCAGTGATGTTCTGTTCAGTTCTAATTTTACAAAGAGATTAATTTAATTTTACAGATGTCTCATGGATATATCAGTTAGAATTATAAATTAGAGTGGTTAAAATGAAAATTTTACTAATTTTTAATTGATAATTATACAATATAGGCATATTTATGATTTATTATTATTTTCTTTTGAAAAATTTTTAGGAGATATTATTCTAAATTCTGAATAACTGATAATTAAAAAACACTCTTAAAAGTTCTTTTCTTTTTTATAATTTTCATTATGAATGTTATTGAATTTATACTGAAATTTCAGAGTTTCTATAAAGATGAAAGGCATGTATTGACATATTTCATTCTGTTCTTGTTTATGTCTTATTATTTTTTTTGGGGGGAAGGCACAAAAAAGAACCAATACTTATTAAACAAAAATAACTTTTTTATTTGTATGCTGCTTTCTACACTGATACCAAAAGAAAATTTTCGTTATAAAATAGGTGTGTCATTTTTTATCACTTTTAAGAGAATAAAAAGTTGAGTGAAAATAATTCTTATTTTGCTGTTTAATTTTGAAGACATTCTGTTTTCAACAATTAATTTAAATTCTTAGGATTCAAGTATTGGAATTTCATATATATATTATTGAGGATATTTTCGTCCATACAATAGTTTTTCTTTCATTTGTAAAAATATGTTGGTATAATTTTTGTAAAAATGTCCATGCATTGGGGTGGAAAGTATTCTTTTTTAACATTTGCAGTTTACAAATTTTATATTATAGCGTAAACATTATTACTTATACTTTAATTTGCATTTTAATTGATAAGAATGCATAAAGTTTTTTTCCCTCCCCGAAACACCAGTACTATCAGAAAAAATTTGCATTGCTATCCTTGTGATGTAAATTATATGGAAACTAAATATTTTATTTAATGTAATGAATCTGACACCTCATTTTTTAATTATTCATGTTGTAAAACTGCTTTTAGCATGAAAAAAGTGGAATTATGTTTTGAAAAATGGAAGAGGAAAAATTCTCAGATTTCTAGTAAATATGTTACATAGTCCGAGATTGTACTTCGGTGATTAAAAGTCAAAATCCTACTTTTTTTACATTTGACTTGCTTGTCTAAAAATAACATTTAATCTTTAGTAAGGGTTTTAGGAAATATTTTTATGTTCTTGTGTTATAGATTTTGCACATTTTTAATCCTGCCATTGTTGTGTTCATTTAAGGCGGGAATTTTGTTATATATATATATGTTTCATATTCTTAAGTTAATATTTTAAACTTTACATCACACAGGAAACAAGTGAAGTGTTAAAAACAGAAACATAAGTTAGTAAATGTATCTGCCTAAATTTTATTCATATATTCATGGTTGCTGGTGCCACTGATAATTTAAATTTGTAAATTTAACTCATTTTTTCAGCAATCATTTGTGTTTGTGTGAATGTGGTTGTCTGTCAAACTATTCAAATAAATTATCTGATGTACATATTTAAACAAAGAATTCCAATCTTGTAAAGTTACCATTCATCTTGGTAAGGCAATAATCATTGTAGTCTCAAACTTCGATGTTAATAGATTTGGAATTAATAAGCAGCTACATGTAAATAAGCCTGTACCTGTACGGTATAACATCCTTATTGCATTTTTTAAATTCACTAAAATGGTTTACTATTGTGTGTTATTTTAACCAGCCTAATTATCGATATATTGCAATAGCTTTTTTTATTGGAATAGAATTTCTTTTACAAGTTGTGATTGGAAAGATGCAAATCAACCTCAGGTGCAGGTACAGAATTATAGTGCCAAATGATATTCTTCTGATAGGGAACCTTTTAAAAATCCCCTTTGTGAAACTGAAAGTGTTGGTGCTGCATTGGACTTTTACTAATTTGAATTTTTAAATACTGTGGTAGGGCTTAAAATTTCTATCAGTTTCATGATATAGTGTAATTCTGTACCTTTGCTAGAAAAGTTCCATCATTCAAAATAATTAAATTTGAGACTGTTGCACCACTCAAATCCAAATAATGAGTGTTGTCACAGGAAAGGATCAATGTCTTTCCATCTTTACCTACTAGGTTAAATTATTCTGAAAAGGGTAGTGTGATATATAAAATGCATTGGTATTAAAAGAACCAATGCACAAATTGGTGCATATTTTGAACATCTATCTTTTTGCTGCCAAGGTACAGAACTCTTTTTTTTTTTAATCAAAGTAATAGGGAAGAATGTTTATATTCTAGAATTTTTTATGCATATCATGAATAAAATTATTCTGCAAATATTCTAATAAAATTTGTGTTTTCTCTAAGAAATTTTATAAGCATTTTATTTCTATATCAGAGCACAATATATTATGTTGGAGGGAAAACAATTTTTATTCTGTGAAGTTTTATTGTTTATTTTTGTCTTCTTTTATGAATTTTTATTACCTTAATGTGGCCAGCATCATATTTAATTTATTCATACGCTCTTATCCTGTCCCCATTAATTATTTTAGTTACAAAAACCTGCCACCGTAGAAATTGAATTAATTTTTAACAATTATCTATAAAAACTGTAGTACTTTATTAAATCCTTTTAGAGCTGGATTAAGACAAGATTTAAATTAGTATATTTACAACTTGTCATATTTAATATATTAAAAGGTAATGCTGATATATTGCAAATGTATTATCAATAGTATAATTTAAACAAATAATTTTAGACTCATTAGAATACATGAAAAAATATAATAATGAGCCTAAAATTAAATATATATATAAAGTACAAATCTCTAGTTTTTAATATTTGGAATTTATGTGAATAAATTCTTAAGAAGAATTAAAAGAAATTAAGAATTAAAAAAATTTTAAAAATTAAATTCCTTTGAAGAATTGAATTCTAAGATTTAAGGTATTAAATTACATTAGGACCAGATTGGGACTTTTTGAGCTTTAAGCTTTTAAATGATTTTGATGCCTCTATATACAGTAACACCTGCTTTACCCTGTTCCTTCTCTTTTGGTCTTGGTTTAACTGCACCATACATTCCATAATGAAACTGACAATGAGAAATTTTGTGGTACCTCCTTTTCTTGATGCCCTAAGCATGTGCTTAGTTTGTTTAATCGTTAATCCAGCTCTGAATTCTATTTATTTTTATATCATTTAATTGCATTGATTGTAACTTCTTAAGCTATAATAGTATGCAATAATTTTCTAATTGTAGAGAATGAAAAATAGTTCAGTAATTTTTTTCCTATTATTAATTTTTTTATATAAATTTAATTAGTATTAATTTAAAATTTTCTTTAACATGATTAATTTTTAAGATTATTGAATGCTTCATTTTTATCATTGTTAAAAAGGTAAATCATAAGGTTGTTAAAAGAAAGGTACTCTGCAAATATAAACCACAGTTTATCATTAAAAAGAAGATAATATACACCATGTCCACAAAAGTTCTTACCAGTTCTGTATTTTCCCAACTGTTGGTCATAGACATACATATATTTCAAATTATAAAAATGTTTTAAATGATGCAAATATTAATGTTCTGACATTTTTGAAATTAAGAAAAAATCAGTTAAAATTTCTGAAGTTAAACTTTTTGTGTGCTTTTCTGGTCCCTATACTTTTACCAGGAAAAATAAAAACCAAAATGTTTGACTTCCATGTAACAAAAATTGGCCAATATATGTATTTTCAAAATTTGTGATTTATGGCAACATTTGCAAATTGCCTTGAAAGATTGGTTAATAAATAAATTAGAATTATTCGAGTTTGGTTTTCTCCCTTCAATGCCAATCATTGATATTCTCTTGTGATTTACTAATGTAACGTTCCTTAATTTATAATTTTGTTACATATAATAAGTCAAAAGTAATTTTCTCACAAATAATTTATAAGTTTTCAAGCACTTCAGATATGTTGTTTATACTGTCATGAAGTTTTATTACTTTAGAATCTTAATTATGGAAAAAATTCATTAATTTATGTAAAAGATGTTATGAGTTGGATATCTGCCAATACTGAAGCCTGCCAGTGTTTCTAGAAAACTAATTCTATAAGAGTTGTGAAGATATAATCTTCTTTTCAGAACTGTTACAGTGATCAAAATTTTTCACTGCAATCTACGTAGAAATGCTCATGTTCATCAGTTAACATCAGAAACCTTTTTTAAAAGTATAATTTTATTTTTAGTTGCATACAAATGGAAACATTTTGCCCTTCAGTTTGTGTACATCCCAAAAATATGATTTCTAACTGTAAAATGAAATATCTGGGTCAAGTTTTGTCATTTTAAAATCACACATTTTGCATTTTATTTTTAACAATGAGTATGAAATTTTCCTAAATATTTCTGTATAATAAAGAGGAATTCTTTCAGGCTGGATCATAACATTGACCTTGAGCTATCAACTACTTTATTTCATTGAATAGAATTATCATGAGGCACCGTTTTATATTTGTTTTTCCCACTAGTGTACATGCATTTAATTTTTTATAGTTTAATGCATTAAATTGGCCATTCAGTACAATAGCTAAACTTTCTTTCAGCCCTAGATTTAGAAAACTTAAATATTTGTATGTTATTGATTAAGAAGCTGAAATTATAGCAAGTATTAAAACCTTTTGTCACCTTTATATGATAAATTGAATGACCAATTTTTTTTCAATGAAATGTGCCACTATAGAAAATTATATGCTATAGAAAAAATTGCTGGCCGCAAATTTCTTCTCTTATGATGTCTGTGGAATCACAAGCATGTATTCTATCTTTCATGTTATTCATTTTGTAATTTTAAATTATTCATGAAATGATTTTTAACAGCTCATTCTACTCTCATTTTTTGTACCTTTTTAATGACTAATGAAATGATTTTTTAATAGATGATTCTGTCTATTTCTATAACAGTTCCTTGTCTGTTTTGTAAAGATGTTTATTGTTAAGCAAAATATATAAATGGATAATAACTGTAATGTTTATTGACTGTGTAAAGTATGAACAAATCTGTAAGCTGTTATGTTATTAAAATGTTTGATTTTGTACAAAGTCATTTTCTTGTTATAATTATTTGCTTAGATTTTACCTTGTGAAAATTTTTGAAAATATTTGTAGATTTGTACTATTGAAGGGCTTAATCAATGTATTTTATTTAATTTTTAAAGAAATTTTATAATATATGCCTTGAGAAAGTACAATATATAAAATGCATTTTGTCTGCATTTAAGGATGTGATGTTACTCAAATCAGTCATTAATTATCATTTATTTTAAGATGAAAGTGAAATAACCTCCCATTGTGAAAGGTCCAAATCCATCAGTTTTTTTTCTTTAGTTTGATTAAGGGCTTAATTAAATACCAGAACTGCAACTAAAAATCAAGTAAGCTATTTTGCAATTTATTTACAATGAATTGTTAGAATCTTCTCAGAAAAACTTGAACGAGTTAAGAGCAACTGAAAGTTGAAATTTTTTTATTAAATTTTAAAGTTAATCCACTTCGTTAAGCATACATTTTCATTTTATAGAATTTTGAATCATTTAAATTTTTTATTGCATTTGTTAATAGTGTACATATTATTATTTGCTTTATTTTAAAATTATCATTTCTACTCATACTTTACAATAATACATTATAGCACTTTGAGAGAATTATTAATTAATTTTTATTTTTGGTTCATTTGTGTATATAACATTTTAAATTATATTATCTGTTTTTAACTGTATCCATTTTAAGTTCTACTTAATCTCTATAATGTATCTTGTATAAAGGTTTTACATTATTTCATGCTTTGATGTTCATTAAGCTAATTTGCATTTATGCATACATGTAAATAAACTTTTAAGTCTGTACCTTTCTTGTCATTTATTTTAATTCTTTGATGTATTACATTGTGTCTTTAGACAAAACTATTATATTTTAAATCTGAAATTTTGATTGTGTCAGTTAGTGCAATTCAGTGAACATATTTTAAAGCATTGCATTTGAGCATTGCTTTGAATACAGTTTTTAAAGAATCAAAAAAGTTCGAAGTGCATAAAATTAAAGATAAAACATTTATTTACAACTAACAAAGAAGTTTAAATACGAAAAGCAAGTTACATAATGGCTAGCGGCAATCTTCCATTACTAAATCTAAAATGGAACTGCAACTTTTTTCAAACAAAGATTCTATTGCCAGATTCCTACAATTGAATAAGTAAAGGCTCGGAAATAGCATTTCTAACATCTTCCCACCTTTGTAAAGTGAGAGCTTTACAAACATTAACAAAATTAAATATCCAAAAAGTTTAAAATGTTCTTAAAGATCAAGTCTTTCTTTCGGTCGAATCACTCTCCCAGAGCGTGTTTGTATAGGATGTTTCTCCAATTCAACCTCGAAAAACTTTCTCTTTTCGAAATCTTGAGACCGCTGAATTAAAGGTTCCCTTTCTTCAATAGATTCTTCAGTCTTACAATGAATTTCTAAGGGATAGAGTCTCTGTATAGGTCTTAATAGATACCCATTAGCTGTTTTTACTCTTATAAGTCGATTAACACCATCTCGTCCTGGAAATACTTCAACAACTTTTGCTAATGGCCAATCCAGTCGCCTTTTGTTGTCGTTACCAATTATAACAATATCTCCTACTTTAACTGTGTCAG
>KK121649.1:238478-273082 GCA_000611955.2 Stegodyphus mimosarum | reverse complement strand
ACCTAAAGCGTTGAAACAACTCATGGTGATCTTCAATAAGAGTGTCTCTAATAACAAAGATATTGCTAATTCTTTTGCGAAGTTTTATGCTGGCTGTCAAAGATTTTAAACTGATTTAAAAAAGAACCAATGCCTTACTAAACGAAATGTAAAGTCTCTGCTACAGGAAAATAATCCAAGACATTCGGTCTTCTACTCCAGTTTTACAATGATGGAACTCAGTGAGACTATTTTTCTGTTAAAGTGTGGCAAAAGCCCAGGACCGGATAACATCCATGGCGACCTTTTGAAGAATGTGGGACCTACTGCTTTTCTGGCTCTTCTTGCGCTACTAAACAGGAGCTGGTATAGCGGTGTTCCCTCTGCTTGGCTGAAAGCTACTATTATTCCTATATTAAAGAAGAATAAACATATTGATCAAATTAACAGTTACAGACCTATTTTCTTCACTGCATCTTGTCTAAAGTCATGAAGCGCATGATTGCAATCAAGGTTGAGTTGGTGTTTGGAGTATAATAATCTATTATCTCCTGCGCAGGCCGGTTTTAGTATTTGTAACTGTATAGTTCAGCAAGTTATCTACGTTAGTCAAGATTCAGGGACTTTAAATCCGCCTATGACAGAATTTGTTGCTTAGTGAAAAACTCCACTCCCTTGGTGTAGATAGCAAAATGCTGACCTGGATCAAAAATTTTATTAACGAAAGGTTTACACTGGTGTGCAAAACTTAAGCAACAATGTAAAAATTTAGCAGATAGCCATGAAATTGCAGAAAAGGAGGTCTGGAGATCAGTACAATGAACACGTAAGTCAGCAGAAACGTCTTGCGTATGCAAATATCAGGAACGAAACGTCAGGGGCGACGTGAACGTACACAAAACGCGTGATGTAGGCGCGCGCAGCTCAACAGTAGAATAAAAGGAAGGACGGAGACGCAATTCAACATATTCGCTGCATGTGCCAGTGAAATGTGGCTAGAAGAAATCATCTGGACGACTTAACACGTGGAAGAATGATCGGAAAGCTGAAGGAGGGGCGTACTGTCACCAGTGTAGCTGCAGAGTTCGGAATCAACAAAAGGGTCATTTCGCGCGCTTGAAAAGCGTTCCAAACCACAGGTATAACTATTAGAAAGGTTGGTGGTGGCTGCTCGAGGACGACATCTGCAGGGAATGACCGATATATCGTCCTGCAGACGAAACGAGGCCGACAGCAGTCAGCAAGCGCCGTTGCTGAGCAACTTTGTACAGCAACAGGGCGACAAGTGTCGCGGTTTACTGTGGCCAGACGCCTTCACAAAGGGAGCCTATTCGCCCGGCGTCCTGAACGCTGCCTCCGTTGAAAGTTGGCCACCGACGCCACCGTTAGTGGTGCCGAGAGCACAAAAACGGAACAACTGATCAATGGAGTCGTGTCCTCTTTACGGATGAGAGTCGGTTGAGTACCAGAAGCGATTCTCAACGCGTTTTAATTTGGAGAGAAGTCGGGACCCGGTTTTATCTCAGTAACATCAAGGAAAGACACCGTAACGGTGGTCCTGGAGTTCTTGTCTGGGGAGGCATTATGATGAACGGGTGAACTGAGCTCCACGTTTTCGACAGAGGGTCTGTAACCGGGGATCGCTATTGTAAGGAGGTATTCCTTCCCCATGTGCATCTGTTCCGAGGTGCCATTGGCCCAGACTTAATTTTTATGGATGACAATGCACGGCCACATCGGACTCTTGCTGTTGAGGAGCTACTGGAAAGTGAAGATATCACTCGAATGGATTGGCCAGCGTACTCCCCAGATTTAAATCCCATCGAACATGTGTGGGATGCTTTGGGGAAACGCATTGCAACACGCTTACATCCTCCGGAGTACACCTAACAACTCAAACAGATGCTGATTGAGGAATGGGCACTCCTACCCCAAGAAATGTTGCACCAGCTGGTTCTGAGTATGCGGAGACGATGCGAAGCAAGCATTGCAATGAGGGGAGGGCATATACCATATTAAGGAACATCTGCTTGTTGTTCTTCCTCTTGGATAGAAAATCATGAGTCACGATACTATGCATTCAATAAAGCTTGTTTTTGTTTGATTCCATACCGTATACATTGTATTCCTTTTTCAGCTCCAATGCTTTCGTCATCATTTACGTACATAATACTCTCCTTCATTTCTGCATTTCATGTCTCTCAAATGATTTCTCGTGGACTTATGGCAAAAAACGCTGCTGTTGCTTAAGTTTTGCACACCAGTGTATTAGGGTTTGCTGTGGCCAGACATGTCTCTTTTTAGGCGGACAAAAACTGGTCTCCTTCTGGACGCTGTAATAAGCCTTATTTAATATTTATATAAACGATTTGCCTGATATTCTGATGTCTGACCCTGCAGTTAAGACTATACTGTTCGCTGACCATCTAGCTGTACTCCGAAGAATCGACAGCAAGGCCTCAATGTTAATCTTAATAGTGCCTCCGGGAGATTGGATCTTTGGTGCAGGAATAATAACATGATTTTAAACCTAGACAAAACTAATTGCCAGTTTTTACCTTGAATAAACAAAACTTTTCACCCCAACTTCTATATCGTGGTGAAGTAATCTCAGTTAGTAATAACGATACCTATTTGCGATGCAAACTTGATTCACGTCTGAATTGGAGTGAATGTATTTCTTATATAAAAGAAAAGTGCGAAAGGAGACTTTCAATTTTGAAACGGTTGGCGTTTTGCCGATGTGGATGTAACAGAGAAATTTTAATAAATACGTATAAAATATACATTCAGCCATTATTAACGAAGTTTTGGTGACTGCTTCCATCAGTACATTCGATGTTTTGACAATATTACAAAACCAATCTTTTCTCCTAATAACAGAGTTATATATGCACCCCCATAGCGACTAAGGAAGCGCTAATCAATATTTCTCCTATCATGCATGACATTCGTAAAAATGCTGAAGTTTTGTTTCAAAAACTTTACAGGCTTCCAAATAGTAAATATTGGTGGAATTATAGTTTTAACAATGGTAGAAATTTAAAGACACAAATGAGTTTCAATCAAATTGGTTGTCAATTAGTAGAAGACCTAGACCTTGTTCGAGAAATGAATGGAATGACTGTACTTTTGTGTCCTCTTGAAAACGGTGACTTCTGTGTATATCTTTTAACTTGACGAGAAAATTGATAAGAATGAGATGCCCCCTGCCCAGATCAGAAGCATTGCTTGTGAAACTATTGAGGGAAGGTATCCCAGTAATCTCCTGGTCCCATGCTTATGAATCCATGATTGGGCGAGGTACTGGAGCTGGTGCAGGAATCTAGTGTAACCATTTTGCCTAAGGCAGGGGGAAGAGGTGCTACCAATTTTGATGGTGAAGTTGAGGCTATATTTATTGCTCTTGTAGGAGTAATTTCCTTCGGCTGTTATTTTGTCCGATAGCAAACCCGTTTTGCAGCCTATCTCCAACAATAAATTTTGCAGTTCCGAACGAATTTACGAATGTAGGAAGATTTTCAACACTGGCTGACTCGGTTGTCTTGCAGTGGATTCCTGCTCATTATGGCCTCAAGGGAAATGAAAGAGCCGATTTCCTGGCAAAGAAAGGAACGTCTATTCTAGAAACCGCTAACAACCATATGGCTTTTCATTCTGCGAAACTCCTAATTAAATTAGAATTTAAGAAGAGGTTTGCCTCCTACCTATCAAATGAAGCTAAGGGAATGGCATGCAAAGTCAATTATTCCAGATTTTCCTTGTCCTGTAGCCGTGGCGTTATTTCGTCTTTTGACTGGGCACGATTGTCTGAATGCCCATCTTTTTAAAATTCGACTTGAGGACTCTTCAGTCTGTATTTTTTGTAACTCTGGACAATCCATGGATAAGGAGCATATTGACGAATGCACTGCACTATTATCTTTCAATTCTATTGTTCTTAAGTATTGGAAAGCAAGATCAACACTAATGGCTTAGTGGCCAAATGTCTGGCATTTGTTTAAATGAAATAAATTATGGCACACGACAACAGTAAAAGTGAAAGTACAGATAAAAAGGTAACTGGTTAATTAATATAAATCATACAGTATTACGATATATGATATTCAGTACCATCATTTCATTACATTCTTAGAAATGTTAGTCGTTTACAGAAATGGTAGTCCTCTTAGCCAGTGATTACACGTAAGTTTTCGTTATGTTTAAAACTAACTTTAGTTTTAAATTCTTCGCAAGTCGCAATATTTACAAGTCTCGTGTGTTTTTTCTTTTTCTCTATTCTGAAGGAGTAAGTGATAATTAGGTATTAGAACAATTTTCTGTATCTAGAAATAATCAGAACATGATTTCGTCAGGATCGTGCCAACAATTAATTTGCTTGTGTTAGAAAGAAATAAATTTCCTTTGCAGTAAAGGCAACTGTCATATATTCTTCTTAGACCTGGTATTGCAGAAAACCAGTGAAAGAAGGCTTTGATAGTATTGTCTTGAAAAAAAAAAAAAAAAAAAAAAAATGGCAAAAAAAAAAAAAAACAATGGGAACTCAAAGAATCAATTGCATATTTTTATCTGATTACTGTGTTATCAAGTTATACATTCTCTGGCTTAATAGAAAGCTTAAAAGCCTTCGTCACAAAAAGGAAGAAAAATAATGAGGCATTTTATTATTGTTTGGTTCGCAATACTTATGCAAATTAAATGAAAAGGATGATATACAGCTCTGTTAATTTAGTTTTTTCTTTTTATTTTCAGTTATTCGGTCAATTAAATTTTCAGTTGATGAAATGCAGCAAATCGTTATTTCGAAATCATTAACTCGAAGCAGAAATTCATTAATTCGAAATTTTTATTTCTAAATCATCAATTCGAAATTTTTAACTCGAAATCATTAAATCGAAGCATAACCTCATTAACTCGAAATTTTAAATTGAAATGAAACTTCCTACAAACGAAAAGCATTAAAAATTGTGGGGATATATTTAATTTACTTAAAAGTTAATTTATGTTTAAGCAAACTTTCGAAGCGTTTTTGCTTTCAACTCACAATTTCATGCCAGAATTGAAATGATCTAGTGCGAGTGTATTCAAATGAGGTCGAAAGAAGTTAGCATTTAAGGGAAGGTTTTGGAAGATGAAATCAGAGCGTGTTCTGTCTGTCTGAAGGCCACATTGCTATCTTGATTTTCTTGCGATTAGATTTCTGTGGTGTTGAGCGCTTCTTGCCATTAGCTTCTTCACGCGAGTCAGAGCCCAGCCTGAGCGGTAGTTAACTTGCGAAGCTGTTAAACTAATTTAATTTCATTATATTTAATTGAGTTAAGCGAAAAGTTTTGCCTTTGTGTAATATTTACGAATAATATGTATATTTTAATTTGTGATATTTCCTTTTCATAAGCATGAGTTGGGGGTCATCTGTGAACTTTATGTGAGTCAATAAAGGGCCCTTTACACCTTTCGGTTGTCTCACTTATCACACTTGTCTGACAGTAACATCAGAATAAGCCCACGAAATTCATCGTAGTAAGGACTGCAAGATTGCGTCCGTCGAAGCCTTGAGCATCATACAGGTGACAGTACGACTTCGCTCAGTTCTACCTCCCGATTTTGACGGAGAGCACCCCAGGGGGGGGAAGATCTTAGGATCTCCTACCCCTCTTCCCTTACACCGACCTCTCGAGAGGACTTTCGGCTCGTCGCACTTTTAGAGTGCTTCCATGCTGCACGGACACTATACATTTACAAATATCCATGTCTTCTTCGAGATTCGAACCCGGGCCTTTCGGTACTGCAGTAGGCTCTCCTAACCACTGGGCGGCTTACATCCTTTTTCTGACTTTTGGCGTACCTTAATACTTAGGGACAATTCCCTAAACAGTCTTCGAACGTCGAGCTTAGTTTATGATAGCAAAGCACACGAGGTGTTACAAGATTATTACTAATTTTTCGTGCTAAATTGCGTTCTTTAATTTGAAAGATACGAAAAATGTCCAGTTCTTTTAATCTTGCTAAAATTACTTTTTTTTAAATGTTTTTACCCATAAGCAGACGGTATTCCTATAAGGCTGCTGAAAACTGGTAATTTGCCGCCGCTGAAGGACTGGCTACAAATCTGTTTCCTGTTTTTTTCCGACATGTAACATTGATTCGATCCAGTTTTCTTCTGAAAAACATCCAATGCGGCTTTCCTCCCCTCTGACAGAGCCTTCGTATGCTTTGGCAGACTCAAATAACTGACCAACCTGCTAAATTAGAGACTTCATGCCTCAGATCTCCTTTGAAAATCCTTAATTGCTCATATTTATATTCGAAAGATTATTTAATTTTTCGGATATTCATATATAAATTGCACTTTCTCTAAATAATGTGTTATTCTCATTCTAAATATTTTCTTTCAGAAGTTTAAGCTATCTTACACACGTTTATATTTTATAGCATTTTGAAAAGATGATCTATTTTAAATTTTTCGGATAATTTAATTTCACTGTTTAGACTGGAAAAGAAATCAAATTCTTTCACGAGATAGTCTTTCTGTAGGTTTCTCGCGTTCCCTAAAATGTACATCTACAAAACTCGGTTGAGTACTGAATCAAAAATGCGAGAGAAGCAAGCTTAAAATCGAAATAAATTTTAACAAGGCATAGTCTTCTAGATGAGAATTTGTACTAAATTTTGTAGCACTGAAATATTATCAATTTTATTTTAATATTTAAAATTCATGTTTGTTTGACTGGGATATTACTTTAGAATTAGCATTTCTTCCCGACAATTTCTTGAGAAAAAGTGCATTTTTTTTTACTTTTTACTTCGCATGAAATTTTCTCCAAAATATCTTGTTTGTAAAAATTGATTTCATTTTTTTTTCATAAATAAAAATGATATTGATACCAGTACGAATATAGCTTTGATTTTAGATTTTGAAATAATAGTTAAAGAAGTTCAAATATGAAACATTGATATTCAGTGGTTCAGGTATGAAAAACATATGAAAAATAAATTAATTACAGCAAGGTTTGAGCATTTTTCTCATTAACAACAGATTATTAATAAAATGCTTTGCATATTAATGTAGAATTGTAAACTAAAATGAAAACTAGGTTATCACTGATTTTAAATTATTAAGTAAAGTGAATGTAATAGAATAAATGAAAGGAATTTGTAATAAAATGACTTAAAATACGTATGAATATGAGCAATATATGGAAATATTAAGATCGTTAGAACTGCTGAAATACTAAAATTTAGGTGATATTAAAGTTTGTTACCTAACTATCAGATATTTAAGTAGAGAAGATTTAATATAGACAACTGCGCTAAGAAATGCGGAAATTTTGGTTTGCGGATTTAGGAAAAAAAAAAAATTAAGTGCGAAATAAAGCAACAGCTTGTTATTGAAATCAAAACTTAGGTAAGCAAAAGAAGCAGATATCGCATTATATGCTTTTTCAAAACCTAGGATTTTAAGGAGATGTGCCGTTTTAAAAAGTACATCTACGTGCAAGGAAAAGGCATGCTAATAAGTTGTTTGAAAGCAGTCGAAATAATTTCTTTTCTGACACTGACGAAGATGGTGTTCAGGAAATTTCATATAACAGAGAAGAACTGTTTGCTCAAAATCAGTTAAACTGAATTTGTCTACAACAGACAGTTTGAAACAGTTGGAATCTGATGTTTGTAAAGAAAAGGAAGTTTTTGAAACTTGTGAACGTGCAGAAAAGGGACAATAAACCTTGAACAAACAAGGGAATTGTTATATAAAAAAGTTTTTTTTTTTCATTTGTTAGACTGACCTAAAAAGTGGGCAAGCAAATGTGGGTTTATTTTATTAAAAAATATTTAAAAATAAACAAGCAAGTGTAGAGATTAAGTTTCATTCAAATAAACTTTCTATAAATAAGTAAATTTCTTAAGTATGCATTTTTATTTCTTTGATATAAATTTAATAAATTATAAATGTAATCAAACATAAGACTTTTTCTTCTTTATACAGAGACATAATCTATACCATTAAAATCTGCGCGTACCATTCTCTGCTTGTTCTTTTTCTTCCTTTTTTTTTTTTTTTTTTTTTTCCTGTGTGCCATCATTTGCGCCGAAACGGCGGGGAGTTGAGTTTCGAGAGAGGTACACCCGGATTCCAAAAATTTGTGGGAAATCATTTCGACCATTCTCCTCTTATGATGATGTTCAGTTATGTATGATGTTCAGTTAGTTAGCCGAGAGAAAACACTAATTTTTCACATTCATCTTTCCGAGTAGCAATAGTATCGTGTGTTGGAGATAAAAAATACTTTTTTTCGAAAGGTGTTGCTACTTCTCGCTTTCAAATCGTAGAGTTTGGCTATCAGAAATTTGTAAGTTTTACAAAATATGAAATAAAAGTAGCATTGCCAAACATTAAACATATTATTATCAATATATAATGTCATTTTCTGACGTTGAAGAAAGCACGCGATTGCATGTGACGTCATTGTGTATCGAAAATTTTTCGTTAATGTCAGCATTCTAAATAAAAAGCTGCTCTTATTAATTTAGAAATCAAACAACAAAAATCATTTTCAAAGGTCATATCTTATCTCGTTCATTTTCGCTTTTGCAGCTGAGGATGGTTCGGTAAAACCATCGAAATTAGTCCTGTGAAAATTTGAAAATATAACGCAAATTTTTGTTGTTTGATTTGTAAATTAATATTTATTCGACGTGTTATTGTATCTTAATTAAATAGCTGCTCTCCCATATAGTTGAAAGAATTTGAAAGAAATGCAAACACATGTTGAATATTTCACAAAACTTGGACTGATTCATCTCGGTTTCTGTTTTCAGGAAACTACATTTGTCAGTATGCTTCATATCGTAAAGTAAAGATATGTACTTAAATTTACAAGTTCTATAACAGTTATGTAACATTTTGTATTTAAATGAAATTGACTGCAAAATGGTAACTGTAATTATTATTTAAAAATTTGTGTCAGTTACTACATTCAGTTCAGATGGGAAAACATATTTCTATACATTTGGAATAAAAAATTGTCTTACAATTTTAAATATAATTGCATAAATTTATTAGAGAGTAATTTAGAAATTCTCAATAAAGTTATGCAATTGCATATTATTATTACATCTATATTTAACATCTGCGTGAACAAATAGCATTTGATCCAGATTCATTTAATTATTCAGGCTTAAATATACTACTTAAAATATTATGAATGCTATTATTTTGCAGAGAGAAAAACTATTAAAAGAAATAAAATGCAACAAATAATAATAAAAAAAAAGAAATGCAAATTTAAAATGTTACTAATATTTAATACAATTATAGCTGTGCTAAAATATATAAACATTTTGTAAATATAATTTTATTTTAATTATAATTATTTACGGTTCATCAGAATTGGTTTGGTGTTGTGAATACTATGTCAAACTGAAAAGAACTTGAAATACATATCCACAGATCAAAATATGGTTTCTTTCAGTGCCTTTTAGGAATTTCATTCGTGGTGCTACATTTGCATACTGTTATTTAAAACTTTACTTTTGTAAGTAAAGTTCTTCTGTATCTATTAAACTATTTTAATTTAGCATTAAACTACCTTTTAAAACGGTACATATTATATATATATACACACATGCATCTTAAAAATTATGCTGGCTAGACTGAAAACTACAGTGTGACTTTCAGATTACTAAGGTAAAGATTGCGATACTACTGTCACATTAAATTTTCCATGAATATTCATTTGCCTTCCTATACATTTACTGGGCTAAATTTCACATTTAATAACTGTTTATTCTTAAATGCATTGTCTGCACAAGAACTCTTCAAACAGAATGAATTTATCATATTCGCAAGGAATATATTTAGTTTATTTATATATAACTTTGAATGTTACAATAGATCATACACAATACAATCAGATCATACACAATATCTGTTTTGAATGTTACATTTTCAAAATCAAAAGAATGCAAGCACTGAAATAAGAAAATAACACTTCCATTCCTTCCCAGCTCAATACAAAAAAATTATACACTTGAATTCTCTTCATCCACAGGTGTTAGTAAATGCATAATATTCGAGGCTAATTGTGGCTTGAGTCATTTTCTCGATATAAAGAGTGATATAATGAGCGAACATTAATCCGAATATCTATGCGTGGTAAAAATCGCGAAAGTTAAATGTCAGCGATTACATAAACCCATAAAGCGAAAGCACTACTAGAATTTCTTCCTAATTTTTAGTTCCCCTACGCTCATATGCTCAGTTTCAAACATTCATCGCCACAACAACAACATAAAGAAGCTCATTGGTCCATTTTCAAAACCCCTCCCTCAGTGGCTACGCTGATGTGCACTTGTGAATTATGCTTCTCGTCGTCTAGGTACAGCTTGAGTATAGGACCCCATTGGCGATTTTTTGGCTTGGCGCACTTTTTAGACTGTATTTTCCTGGTAACCCAGCGAATTCTCGAATACTCCATTTCGGCAACCCTAAGCTGTTCCGTCTAGGTACAGCTTGAGTATAGGACCCCATTGGCGATTTTTTGGCTTGGCGCACTTTTTGGACTGTATTTTCCTGGTAACCCAGCGAATTCTCGAATACTCCATTTCGGCAACCCTGTCCGTATTTTCTCTAAATCTTGCAAGGAGCAAAATATTGATGTATTCAAGAAATTTCTAGAAATTGTAAGGGACAGAAACTGGGCAGAGTATTTTCTGGATTTCTTTGTAACATATTTCTTTGTTTCATAAACTGGGATTTCTTTGTAAATTTACCATGATTTTGTAAACTTTACTAAATTTCCAGCATTTCTTAACTTTATTTTTAATGTCAACATGTATTCTGAACTCCTGTTTTCAGTTTTACAACTTAAAATTTGCATTTTCAATATTACTGCTTAAATTATGCCTCCATGTACTTGTGTATTTTCAAACTTTTCTTCCTTTTTAATTTAAACATGCATTCTTAATTCTTATTTTCATGTTTTTATTTTAAACATGTATTCTGAACTCCTATTTTCAATTTTACAGCTTAAAATTTGTATTTTCAGTATAACTGCTAAAAATATGCCTCCACTTATTTATTTATTTTCAGTTTTGCTGTTTAATGTATTCTATTAAATATGTATTCTAAATTTGTGTTTAAAATTTTTCTTGTTAAAATGTGCATTCTAACTTCTATTTTCAATTTTAACTGCTTTTCTAAGGCTAAACTTGTATTTTCAATATTACTATTTAAAATATGCTCCCACTTATTTATGTACCTTCAAATTTGCTGTTTAAACATATACTCTAAACTTTTTTCTGGTTAAAACTTGCTTTCTAACTTGTGTTTTCAATTTTAAGTGCTTTTCTATGCTTGGCGACATTTTTCGGTTGCCAAGCGAAAAAATCGCCAGTGGGGTCCTATACTCAAGCTGTTCCTACATCTAATACTCCAGAACGTCATGTTTTTTTTTTTTCAAAATCCATAGAACATCAACAAACTACAATAAAGATCAGATGTGCCACTCTTACAATGACAAACTATGAAAGAAAGATAACAACCGAGGCTTGTTTTTAACAGCACACCGAGCTTATAAATTTTGCTTTAGCTGCAGCCCGCTTGTACTTATTTAAAAGTTGAACACAAAAAGCACATAATTAAAGAAATATAACTAATTATTCTTTATTTTTTGCAATTAAATGAAACTGGATTTAATTATAAATAATTATTAAGAACGTTTAAAAAAATCTCAAAAGTTACGAAGTTATATTTTTATATTATTATAGTTCCAGTCAAAAGTTCTCGAAAAAGCTCCGAATAATTGAATTGTTTGAGCAATGGTTTAATTTAGTTTACCTGAGTATGATAAAGCACGCAAAGGCTATGAGCTTAAAGGAAGGGAGACGTTAGTGGATTTTCTTTGTAAGCAAAACTGGCTTGTATCCAAGTTATAGTACATGGGGAAAGCTATGAAAACATCCATGCAGACAACCTGTTCCTAGGGATTCGAATTCAGGTGGAACTACCAATGTTGAACGACTTGCTCGGCCGCTGGAGTAATAAGTGTTCGTGTTCTGCTCATCAGATAAATTAAATTGAAGAATTAAAACAAAACGGAATTTGATTTTTTTTCGTCCAAAGGGGCTTTGTCCCTGGAGGACTATTGTTTTCGTTTTGGCTTTTCGCGGTGATTCACTATTAATGTCCGATTCACTTTTCAAATTTTTGCCACCAAACATTATCGCCCTGTATTATATTTAAAGAAATTAAATAATAAAGAATCTGCATAAATGTATGCATGTTTCTCGCATTGTGATAAAGCGACGGTACCTAGAGCCATCCAATTTTGAATGACGTAATCCTACTGCAAATATGGACATCTGGAAGCCCAAATTTGAAATTTGGAATTTGTTTTATTATCGATTTCATATTTTGTAAAACTTTAAAGAATTTTTTGATTAACAAATTCAAGGATTTCAAAGCGGGCAATGGCAACGCTGTAGAGAAAAAACATTTTTATCTCCAGCGCATGAGACTCTGTATCGGAAATTCTAAAGATGTGCTCAGTTTAAAATTATGTTGCGAAAAAAATCGGCGGTTGCGCCTATATGTAAGCTTTCCGGCATAGCACAAGGTTTGCCATAAAATAGTGTATTGTAGGGTTGCCAGATTGGCGACTTTATCGCCCATTTGGCGACTAAATAGGCGATATCACATGGTCCAATCGGGAAGCTTCTAGAATAACTTCCTGTCGAGATATTTCTCGAAACGTGTGGAACCTAAGGAAAAGCTATATAAACCCCTGCGTTTCTGAGAGATTTCATTGTGAGAATAGCTGCTTACCGTGAGTGCTAAGCTACGCGAGAGTTTTGTGAACGGAAAGCGATCGAGATAGTGCTTTGCCGTGAAGCTACCTTTACAGTATAGCTTGACAGTGTATTGGTGATTGTTCCACGGTGTTTATTATAAGTCTAGTGTTGCCGTGAAGCTACCTTTACAGTTACAGCCTGAAGCTGTGTTGCTGATTGTTTCAGCGTATTTATTGTAGATTTTCGACGCTTTTAGAGGTAATTTTGGAACTGTTCTGTAATAGTGATTCTTGTAAATAAATTGTGCTTTTTATTGTTCTGCATCGTGTTTTCATCGGATACTCTCAAATCCACGAACCCGTATAATGCAACAACTGGTGTCAGAAGTGGGATTTGAGAGTGAATGCCAGTCACCCGTCTACGAGAGAAAGCAATGGCGGAGGAAATGAAAGCTTTGATGGACATGTTAGCAGCTCTGAAAGCTGGGCAAGAAGAGATGAAACAAGAAATGAAAGCCGGACAAGAAGAGATGAAACAAGAAATAAAAGCCGGACAAGTAAAGCTGCAAGATCAACTGAGACAGATGGAGCAAAACAAGATTAGAAGCGACATCATGGAGCTTAGAGAGGAAACTGAAACCAAATTACAAGATATGAAAGAGGAACTGAAGGAGGAAGCTGCAACTAAAATAGCCGATATGGAATAAAGATTCGAAGAAAAATTTAGGAAGTTTCGGGAAGAGGTAGACATGTTGAAAGAGAAACGAACTGAGCCGAAGAGAGAAATTGAAGATTTTAAGATTCTCCCAGGTTCTCCTCATACGGCAATCAAACCCAGTACGTACGACGGAAAATCGTCGTGGAATGTGTACAAGACCCAGTTCGCCATCGTGGCTGACACTAACAGATGGGATTCCCAGATGAAGGCATCACAGCTAGCTGCATCACTCCGAGGCGATGCTGCAGATATCCTAGGAGTTCTGCCACAAGACCAGATTTCCAGTTTTGATGCCCTCTCGAACGCACTAGAACTCAGATTCGGAGAAAAATGCGTAAAGGACTGTAGCCGTCTCCAACTCAAAACCCGCCAACAGAAAATGACTGAAAGCCTCCAAGAACTAGCAACTGATATTGAAAGGCTGGCGCACCATGCATATCCGGACTGTCCACCCGATGTCCGTGAAAATCTGGCCCTTATGCATTTCGTCGATGCAGTCAAGGATCAGGAAATTCAGAAGGCTCTCAGGTTGGCAGATATCAAAGACCTGAAATCTGCATTAATCAATGCAATGAAGTTTGAGTCGGCTCAGCAGGCAACTCGAAAAGATCGCCATCCGATCAGAGCGGCTAAAGTAGAAAATGAAAATTTTGATGTCAGAAAATTTAAACAAGAAATGTTAAAAGAGATTCGGGAAGCGTTAAATAAGCTAAATAACAGAAACACCGACAAGAAAGCAATGAAGTGCTGGAATTGCGGACTCGAAGGACATCTGCGCAGGAACTGTCACGTGAGCCAAGACCGGGAGGCAGCTCCCGTGAAACAAAACCAGGGAAACTAAACTGCGGCAATCTCACGGGGCGGAGGTTGCCAAGCAGAGATGTAGCCCCTCTGAAAGTTCTTCAGATCTCGTCAATGAGCGGCGGAGATAACGGATTGTTCGTCGAAGGATACGTGAATAAACACCCTTGTAAGGTGATCATCGATACGGGAGCCAACGTAACCATCGTCAGAAAAGACGTACCGCGGGAACTAAACGAGACTTTGCGCTGGACTCCGCTGTGTTTGACTCTACAGACAGTGACAGGTGACAAGATCCCCATTGAAGGTAAAATTAACATCACCATTACCTTCGGAAATGAGACTTATCATCACTTTGCATTCGTCGCTGACATCGCGGACGAATTAATACTTGGACTAGACTTTTTACGGAAATATGACTTTACACTGGACTTTAAACGCAACGAAATGCACTCTGCGAGGGAGGATATACCCGTGTTTGAAGTGAAGAGTGATATTCCTTCAGCTCACCAAGTAATAGCGAAAACGGACGTCACGATCCCTCCGATGACAGAATTACTAATATCCGGCTGCATAGAAAACAGAAATAGCTTCAAGTTTGGAATAATTGAATATCCCGAAAATAGCTCGAGAAATGTATTAGTCGCCTCTACATTAGTGGACCTCTCCAAAAATTTCGTCCCCGTGAGAGTGGCGAATGTTAGCCATAGTCCAAGAACAATCCAGATGGGTAAAGTGCTAGCAACCTGCACGCCGGTTACGTGCGTTTACAAGGCCCCGCCTACAATGCCCACTGAGTCAACAGCGAAATTAATTGATGAACTGCTGCAGAGTACAAACTTAACCGCCGAACAGAGATGTGCGGCAGAGAAAAAAATTAGTGAATTTGGAGATCTGTTTTCTAGAACATCCAGAGATGTTGGCCGCACGAAATTGACACAACATCGAAATGACACGGGTGATCACTCACCGATCACGCAACATCCCAGACGCCTACCATTCGCAAAGCAGGAAGAGGTTGGAAATCTTCTAAAGGAGATGCAAGAAAATGACATCATCGAGCCATCCACAAGTCCGTGGGCATCTCCTATAGTTCTCGTCCGGAAGAAAGACGGCTCGACAAGATTTTGTGTCGACTACCGGAAGCTAAATAATATCACTAAGAAAGACAGCTACCCTCTTCCGAGGATTGACGACACACTAGACACGCTATCAGGACACAAATGGTTCTCCACTCTGGACCTTAAGAGCGGATACTGGCAAGTGGAAATTCACCCGGACGATAGAGAGAAAACTGCGTTCACTACTGGCCAAGGACTGTGGCAGTTTAAAGTTATGCCGTTTGGACTCTGTAACGCCCCTGCAACATTTGAACGCTTGATGGAAACAGTGCTTCGTGGCCTATCTTACGAGTCCTGTCTGGTTTACCTTGACGACATCATTATAGTGGGCCGTACGTTCGAGGAACATCTAGAAAACATCAGGAAGGTGTTCCAAAAATTGAAAGATGCCAACCTCAAACTAAGTCCTTCTAAATGCAAGCTGTTCCGCAGCGAAGTCACCTATCTGGGTCACATCATCTCCGCCGAAGGTGTCCGTACGGATCCAGAGAAAGTTTTGGCAGTCAAGGACTGGGAACGCCCTGTGGATGTTCATCAACTTCGGAGCTTCCTGGGACTCTGCACTTATTACAGAAGATTTGTAAAGGGGTTCTCCAACATCGCAAGACCTCTGCATAGATTAACGGAAAATAAACAGAAATTCGTGTGGACTGAGGAATGCGAAAAATCTTTTAATGAGCTGAAGACGGCATTAACATCCACGCCTGTGCTCGCATATCCCCAGATCGACAAACAATTCATACTTGATACGGATGCAAGCAACGAAAGTGTTGGAGCTGTCCTTTCCCAGATGATTGACGGTGAAGAGCGAGTGATAGCCTATTGGAGTAAGTGCTTGTCAAAACCGGAAAGGAATTATTGCGTCACTCGGAAAGAATTGCTCGCTATCGTAAAAGCCATAGAGCATTTCCATCATTATCTCTATGGCAGAAAATTCTTGCTCCGCACCGATCATGCTTCCCTAACTTGGCTATTGAATTTCAAAAATCCTGAAGGACAGATAGCCAGATGGATTCAAAGACTCCAGGAATATGACTTTGAAATAAAACATCGTAAAGGCTCCTCCCATGGAAATGCGGATGCTTTATCTAGGAAGCCTTGTCCTGCGCATTGCGGGTATTGTTCAAGAGCACAAGCTAAGTATGGTTTGGCGAATCCTAGCATCCGACAAGTAACATCTTCAACAGCATCGGAGCCAGATCCGTGGAGTCATGAAAGAGTTAGAGAAGACCAGTTGGCGGATCCTAACATTAAGCCAATAATAGAGCTGAAGGAATCATCGGCTACGAAACCCAAGTGGCAGGACGTTTCCATCTTCAGTCCTATGACTAAAAGGTACTGGGCTCTCTGGGACTCACTTCACCTTCGAAATGGAGTCTTATATCGACTGTGGGAAAGCGACGATGGAACTAATAAAAGATGGCAGCTGCTGCTTCCTCAAAACCGAATACCTGATGTCCTGAAAGAAATACACAGCAGCCCAACAGGAGGGCATTTCGGCTATATGAAGACATTAAACAAAGTTCGAGAGCGCTTCTTTTGGAGTTCCGCAAGAAACGACGTTGAGAAATGGTGCCGGTCTTGCGATGCCTGTGCAGCCAAGAAAGGACCAAAGGAACGCTGTCGCGGAAGAATGCAGCGATACAACGTTGGAGCGCCTTTCGAGCGAATTGCCCTTGATATACTGGGACCTCTGCCATGGACTAAAGATGGCAACAGATACATTCTAGTTGTCATGGATTATTTTACGAAGTGGCCTGAAGCATATCCAATTCCAGACCAAGAGGCTGTCACTACGGCTGAAGTCCTGTTGCAGAATTGGGTATCTAGATTTGGAACTCCCCTCCAGATTCATACCGACCAAGGCAGGAACTTCACTTCGGCTGTGTTCAAAGGACTGTGCGACTTATTGGAAATAAAGAAAACACAGACCACCCCGTTACATCCGCAGTCTGACGGCATGGTGGAGAGATTTAACCGCACAATCTTGAACCACCTATCGCTTATGGTTTCCAAGAACCAAGAAGACTGGGATCGTAAGCTGCCCCTGTTCCTGCTTGCTTACCGTAGTGCCGTCCACGAGAGTACCGGCTATTCCCCTTCTCAAATGCTCTTCGGTCGTGATCTCCGTCTTCCGAGTGACCTGCTTTTCGGCCGTCCTCCGGATCTACAGTCCTCTCCTGAGGAGTACGTTCAAGATCTCCAAGCCCGGTTGGAAACGATGCACAGGTTTGCTCGAGAGCGAATTAACATCTCGACGGACAGGATGAAGAAGAGGTACGACGCAAGAGCGACCGAACATAAGTTCCAGGAAAACGACAAGGTTTGGCTGTGGAATCCGAGCCGTCGTAAGGGCATTTCTCCCAAACTGCAATCGCATTGGGAAGGTCCCTACACAGTCCTCAACAGACTGAATGACGTCGTAATACGGATCCGTAAGTCTCCCAATTCCAAACCTAAGATTGTACATTATGATAGGTTAGCTCCATACTATGGCCATAGTAATTAGTGATAGTTATTTTTGTTATGGGTACCCCGTATTTCGTAATGTTTTTATGTTTAATTGTATGATTTATGCATAGTTGCTTGTACATAGATCTTTGTAATTAGTGTAAATGTTTTTGTTATTTGTAAATACTGTAAATATTTGCAAATTTTGTTATTTATTAATTTATTTGTTATTATTGTAATTTATTTATTTGTTTTGTAGCTTTTTCGATTATTTCTTTTTCGCTCCCAACCAAGGATTGTACTGCCCGGGACGTGCAGTCCTTGGGAGGGGGCAGTGTTGCGAAAAATTCGGCGGTTGCGCCTGTATGTAAGCTTTCCGGCATAGCACTAGGCTCATAAAATAGTGTATGGTAGGGTTGCCAGATTGGCCACTTTATCGCCCATTTGGCGACCAAATAGGCGATGTCACATGGTCCAATCGGGAAGCTTCTAGAATAACTTCCTGTCGAGATATTTCTCGAAACGTGTGGAACCTAAGGAAAAGCTATATAAACCCCTGCGTTTCTGAGAGATTACATTGTGAGAATAGCTGCTTACTGTGAGTGCTAAGCTACGCGAGAGTTTTGTGAACGGAAAGCGATCGAGATAGTGCTTTGCTGGGAAGCTACCTTTACAGTATAGCTTGACAGTGTATTGGTGATTGTTCCACGGTGTTTATTATAAGTCTAGTGTTGCCGTGAAGCTACCTTTACAGTTACAGCCTGAAGCTGTGTTGCTGATTGTTTCAGCGTATTTATTGCAGATTTTCGACGCTTTTAGAGGTAATTTTGGAACTGTGCTGTAAATAGTGATTCTTGTAAATAAATTGTGCTTTTTATAGTTCTGCATCGTGTTTTCATCGGATACCCTCAAATCCACGAACCCGTATAACGCAACAATTATTTTGCGATATTGTTCTTTACCTGAATTTCACAGTTTAAATGCGAAGAACGTGATATTTAATAAATAAAGGTAACGCACAAAATATTAAAAAAACGCCGTTTTGGACGTTATTTTAAAACTGAAAACTTTCATTAAAAAAATTTTTAATTTAATTTTTTTAATCTTTCCCAAATATAAATTTAATTCTGATTCATCATGGGACGCGGAAAATGTCAGTGGCTCAAGAAAACCGAAATTACGATGAACTATGTGTTAAATATAAATAATAAAATTTCATTTCAAGCATTTCAAAGTATATTAATTGTTTTTGCTTGATGTATTTTCTAATTATATAAAACTGAAAATATTACGATGTAATCAAAAAATATATCAGTTGTTTTTGATATTGACATGATATAAAAATAGAATGATTTCAGGTCGAGTGAACAGCTCCCTTGCAAATATTAAATCCATTGCATCTTTTCTAAATCATGAATATTTCTAAATCTACAGCACATATTATTTTGAAAAATTTAAAAACATTTGTCAGCAAAAGATGAAATGTCGTTTTTATTAAGTCGTTCATTTTTTATTGTGGCATAATGAATAGAAAACAATTTATTTGTTATTTGTTTATTTAATAATGTTTTCCCTTCAGATAATTCATCCAGTTGGAAATAAGTTAAGAACAACGTAAGGGAAATGACTATTTAACTTCAGAACATCTAGAATCAGTAATTTATTCCGGTATATTTGATTAAAATTTCGTTGCTTTTGTTTCGTGACAACTACATTCGGTACTTCTTGATTTTCACGGCCCCCGTAATAAACCGCCAAATTATGCAAAACTGCGTGAAATACTATAGTATCTTTTAACTTCTATTTGCCGAATCACGTGATATCGCCCCCCCCTTCCTCCCCACAATTTAAACGTTTGTGTAAAAACGGTACTTACACTTTCGAATTTGATGAGCAGCGTAGTATCGCAGTAGTCTTTTGTAAGTTTAAACATTGTAAATGTGTGTAGATAATTTTTAATTTGCTGAGAAGTGAGGAAGATGCTGCATCGTTCTTAAGAGGAAAGAGATAGACATGGATGTGCCAAACGCACCGGCCGCCGAATTCGGCGATATTTTGTCTTGCATGGTAACCATGAAATTTGCGGCAATTTGTTTCGTATGGCAACTCATTTAACTAATTTAGGCATTTCTGGCCAGGTGAGTGATTTTGTTATTTAGTTACATCTCTCACGTGGATTTTATTTGCTGGATCGCACGTGGATGTTATCTGGATGTATTTTCGCCATGTTGATTGTTTGTTTATTACCTTATTTACTATAGCTGGAATGTCGGTGAAGGATGTTGTTTAAGAGATATCAACCATGTATTTTGGGTGGCATTAGGTCACGATTTTCTGGATAGATAGCTGTTGGTGTTATTAATGACGCATTTGTGTATGGTTTTTCACATGCGGATAGAAGTTTCATTTATTTTTATTTTTATTTTTATTTAATTAATTAATTTATTTATTTATGTTCCATCTTTTGTGGGATTTCAGATTTTTAAAACCGGACTTAAGATGTGAGAAGTGTGAAGCCGAAATGAAACTTAAGAAGAAAAATAATGTTTCAAATATATATGTGCGGGTCTGTAGAAAAAATTTTTTTTGAAAAGGCAATTTACTTTGTCTTTTACTACTTTAAATTGGGATTTTTCTTTGTTTTCTTTTGGTATGTTGATAATGTTTTCGAAAGATAAATATCGATAATCTGACGATCTCTAAAGACTCAAAATTACAAACTTGCATCCGATAGGTAACTTTTGCATTATTTTGATGCATAGTGTTTGCTATTGTAATCACACTTATTATATTTTATATTACATTTATTATCACTGTATTTCCATTTAAAAGATTGCGTATTATTCCAAATTATACCTTTTTTAAAAGAGATATTATATATTTGCCAATTATTATCGTATGAAATATTAATATGCGCAAAGGAAATATAACATCCTTTAGGAATCTGGGAAATAGTAAAGCTATATATTATGTTCATTTGCCATAAAATTTCTTTTCTTCTTTTTATTTATCGAGTCATTTCTAAAACATTTTTATAAAATAAGGAATATTATCTACTTAATAGTATATATGTGATTAGGAACATGTGTAGCAATGAAATCATTTGTGAAAATTATAGAATTGAAGAGCTGTGCGACGTAAATTTAAATTAAAAAAATTTGCTCTTTTTTGTATTAATGCTGAGGCTAAAAGATCTGAAAATATTGAGGCTGTCTAAAACACAAGTATGCGAGAGAAGGATATTGTTTACCATTTCAATAAATGAAGTAACAGAATTATTCTATTGTGATAATTTAAACAATTTATTATACTTACTTTCAGTAAAATCAAAGCTTAATTCTTGATTCAAAACAAAGAGCTTAATGTTAATTTACAATAATAAACGAATGATTATTGTATTTTCAGTAAAAAATACTAAATTACACGTAATATAAAATTTAAGAATACATTATGACTTTAAAACCTTAGTCCCACCCATTTATGACGTCACCAATCTCCGCGTTCTCAAGTTTGTTTACATTTCGCACTTTAAGCCTAGCCTCTGCGAAAACGTGGTTTTCTCACTAGAAAATTGTGGCGTCTGACACATTTTTTCCAAGCGATATGTTACTTCGCAATCAAATACGCGTAAATGGCGCCACGGAATAAATTACATCTAAACGAAAGTATGTGGAGGTGCAACGTGAAAAGGTAAAATAAATATATAAATAAACAAAATCTGAAAGCTTTCAAATTTTACATTACGCCCAAAAGGGAGTTTTTTTAACGTTTTATGCGCTGTCTTTATTTATTAAATGTCATGTTCTTTGCACCTGAACCATAAAATTAAATTCAACAGCAATATCGCATGAGCATCTTTTTAGAATTTCCGATACGCAGTCTTGCGCGCTGGAGAGAAATTTTTTTCCCGTACATTATTGCCATTGCTCGTTTTGAAATCGTTGAGTTCGTTAAGAATAAAATATGAAATCGATAATAAAACAAATTTCAAATTCCAAATTCGGGCTTCTAGATGCCCATATTCAGTGGAAGATTACATTATTCAAAATTTGATGGCTATAGGTACCGTTGTTTTATCACAATGCGAGAAACATACATACATTTATGCACTTCTTCATTATTTGATTTCTTTAAATATAACACAAGGCTCTAATATTTGGTGGTAAAAACCGACATTTATAGTGAACCAACGCAAAATGCCAAAACGAAATTAATAGTTTTATTTTTTTAGCCCAAAAGAGTCTGAAAAAAGTCTGAAAGATTTCAGATTTTAAATTACCTTCAAAGATGCGTTTTTTTAACATTTTGTGTGATACTTTTATTTATTCAATATCAAGTTCAAAATTCAGTTCAAGAGCAATATTGCAAAATAATTTTAAAACTAACCTATCTTTAAAATTCCGGGTACACAGTCTCACGCGCTAGAGATAAAAATGTTTTTTCTGTACAATGTTGCCATTGCTCGCTTTGAAATCGTTGAGTTTCTTAATAAAAAATTCGTTAAAGTTTTACAAAATATGAAATAGATAATAAAACAAAGTTCAAATTTCAAATTTGGGCTTCCAGATGCCCATATTCGCATGGAAACGTTCAATACTCAAAATTTGAGGGCTCTAGGTATCGGGTGTTATCACAGTGCGAGAAACGTATATACACTGGTGTGCAAAAATTAAGGACGAAGGCGAAAAATTAGCATATCAGCTGAACGAAGAGGCAGAGCGGACAGAAAGACCAATCAGGAGATTAAGTAAGGTGATGTACGGTAGCACATGCGCAGATATGCAGGTAGACGTAATGGGGGAGTGTCTGAGTTGTATAAAGCATGTTGTCGGTGTAAGATCAGTATTTCTGGCAAAGAGATTGCACGCCGTATAGCAGTTAAAATCACACCGAGTTG
This sequence comes from Stegodyphus mimosarum, assembly GCA_000611955.2. Taxonomy (NCBI): domain Eukaryota; kingdom Metazoa; phylum Arthropoda; class Arachnida; order Araneae; family Eresidae; genus Stegodyphus; species Stegodyphus mimosarum. The sequence continues at coordinate 250,324 of KK121649.1, read as the reverse complement.
CTGCCTCAGCGAGAAATGGCGAATAATCAGTCTGTTAGACGACATCTGGATGCTTTTACCGGAGGTCGAATCATTGGGAAGTTGGAGGAAGGCCGCAGTGTGACAAGTGTGGCTGCAGAGTTCGGAATTGCTCACAGCATCGTTTCACGACTTTGGAGACAATTTCAAACTACAGGAACAGCTATCCGGGGGTTTAGTAGTGGTCGTCCACGAGGAACCACACCCGCAGATGACCGGTATATTGCCTTACAGGCCAGAAGAAACAGGCGGCAGACAGCGGGAGAAATCGCTAGACACACGACACAGGCGACTGGACGACCGATATCGCGTTTTACCGTGGCCAGAAGACTGCACGGTGGTGGTCTGTTTGCACGACGCCCTGTACGGTGTGTACCTCTAACGCCTGCCCATCGGAGAAGGCGTTCTCTGTGGTGCCGGGAACACCGGAATTGGAGAGACAATGAATGGGGACGAGTACTCTTTACAGATGAGAGCAGATTCAGTCTGAGTAGCGATTCTCATCGCATACTCATCTGGAGAGAGCGGGGAAGCCGCAATCATCCCTCGAACATCATTGAAAGGGACAGGTATGGAGGTGGCGGTGTTCTCGTTTGGGGAGGCATCATGCTTGGTAGTCGTACAGACCTTCACATCTTCGACGCAGGTTCAGTCAACGGGACCCGTTATTGTAACGAGATTCTTCTTCCATATGTGCGTCTTTTTAGAGGCGCTATGGGTCCGCAGTTCCTTTTCATGGACGACAATGCACTATGTCATCGCACAGTAGCTGCCGAACAGCTCTTAGAGAGTGAGGATATTGAACGTATGGATTCGCCGGCACGATCTCCGGATCTTAATCCCATCGAGCATGTATGGGATTTTCTAGGCAGACGCTTGGCAGCTCGTACCTTACCACCAGTAACGATTCCGGAGCTTCGATTGGCGCTGCAAGACGAATGGGCAGCAATGCCTCAACAACTCATTGACACCCTCATTCTCAGCATGGGCAGACGCTGTGAAACTTGCCTCGCAGTCAGGGGAGATCATATTCCCTATTAAAGACCGGATGTTTCTTGCTGGACACCCATCACAGGGATGTTTCGGCTTTCAGTCGCATTGCGCTCCATGCTACTTTTTCAATAAAGCTTCTTTTTATCCCTCTGATTTCTCTTTTAGTAAGTGTTGCTTACATTACTCTTTACGTATTGGGGATCTTACGGTATTAAATGTGTCGATTTGGAAAGCTTTTGTACAAAGCTATATTGAAAAAACCGTCTCGTCCTTAATTTTGGCACACCAGTGTACATTTATGCAGATTCTTCATTATTTAATTTCTTCAAATGGATTACAGGGCGATTATATTTGGTGGAAAGAATTTGAAAAGTGAAACAACGCTTTTAGTGAATCAACGCAAAATGCTAAAACGAAGTTAATAGTCCTTCTGGGCAAATTGTCCCTTTAGACTAAAGAGGGCATTCGATCGGACAACTGGTACAGTGGTTCTAGAAAATCATTCCTAACAGCGGTGAATTTCATCTGCTGTTGGGCAGAGGAACTAACGTCGCATAAGTGGTGCGTTAAACAGCTCAGCCTGTGCCAAAATGCCACGAATTGCTTGAACAATTTTAAGAGAGAGGTTTGTTCCGTAGATTTACTTCGACAACCTAAAGGATGACTAGGTAGCCCTGAAAAAATAGTCGAAATTGATGAGATGTTGTTCGGTCGGTGAAAAAACAAGGCTGGTAGAGTACTTCCACAACAGGTGTATTTGGCGAGTTATGCCGTGAAAGTAGCGACCACTTACTTATTCAGGTTCCAAATTGGGAAGCAAGCACACTGATATCAACGATTGTAGATCACGTAGAGGAAGGATCCACAATATATTCATATTGTCTAAAAAATATAAATAGCGAGCCTATAAAATAGAAGAGCTTGAAAGCCTGGTAACAGCCATTTAACTGTAAATCACAAATTTGCCTTTTTTTGATCCAGGAACAGGTGGCCATACCAAACTGTGGAAAGATTGTGGAGCTCTGTTAAATGCCCAAACAAAAGACAAAGGAGTACGGCTGGAGATTATCTAGAGACGCATCTTTGGGAATTCATGTGACGGAAATCCTCTGAGAAAGATAAGACTTTTGGTGCCATATTAAAAGAATCGCGGCGATAGTAGTCACAAACTATACGTGAGTAATTTAAACTTGGCGATAGTCTTAGGGCCGTTTTCATAATGGGGGTCGTGAAACTCAAGTAGTACTGTATTTTTCAGTCTCGTACCGAATTAGTCAAATTAATACCGAAGTCAGGAATGAAAATTTACAACTTTCATTTTCATTCCTGATCTCCGAATGGGAACCGTGGGAGGACTAACAGTAAAATTTTTCAACAGATATATTTTATTTAAATTATATTTTTATTGTTAGGAGAATATTCCAGTCAAAAGGTTAAACCAAAACTGATAATTTATTACTGATATAAAATTTAATCGAAATGTTTACACTAAAACTGTGAAGATCTTTTAAAGTTTAATTTGATTACACATTTGCTTTATTAGATATTTTGATTGCTGTAAATCTCAATTTCAGAATGATTTTTGTTATTTTGCGATGCTTTAAAAGTAGGAATTTGCATACAAGACTGATTTCATGTAATTTTTTTCCTGTCGAATTTCACCAATATAAGGGTGCTATTTAAGCATATCCAGTTTTTCCTCAAGCTGGTAGTATAACGAAACTGATTTCTTCCTTCTTTTAATAATGTTTTACAAGCCAAGCTGAGAACGCAATATTTGGTATAAAACTTGCATATGTATGCAAGGAATAATCGCATTCCCCATTCCGTGCTCTTATGGTGTAAATGGCTAGCAAGTTCAACTAGCAAGTGGAAGATCCCTGGTTCGATTCCCGGCAACGACGCGGTTGATTTTTCGCGTTTCTCGTTAAAAATATTCTAGCGGGTCTCTACATTATGTTAAACATAGTCTCTACATTATGTTTTAACGACGTTCGTATTTAATTGAGGAGAATATTTCATATTCATCTTACATTAACAAATTATAGTACTTATTTATGTTATTAAGAATTTGTAAAAAGATGAGATCTGACTTACTTGTAAAGCATCTTGATACCACTGTGCTGTAAGATAGAGCTCAAGACCACATACCAAACTAAGTCCACTAAACACAGCTGATGAAAAATAATTTGTGCCATGTAGGTTGAATGCTGCAAAGAACCAAACCGTTTTTAATAAAGAGAAATTCAATTTGTGTGCTGCTTTCAGCATAAAGAAACAGTAAAGACATTTAAGTTTAATTGTGTTTCCTGTAGAAAATCCAGATTCTGAAATTTCTGCTTCAAGCAAGTATCCTTTTCTCGAGAATTACTTTATTTAGAAAAAATATAATTAAATGGGAAATTTTGAATTTACTGTTATAATTGCTTTGTTTGTACAGTTATTACAAATTTCATGTTGAAATTAGTTGGCAGTTATTACTTCAAAGCAAATTTGTATAGTTTAATTATCGCAAATTTCTTTTAACCCTTCAGTACCTTTTGGGTGTATAATTATGTTTCAAAATAAAATGCAGCAGTTATTATTAGATCGGCTGAAGTGCTTATTTCATATAGTAATTTATCATAAGGGGCACAGAGTATAAATTTGTTCATGACACAAAGTATGATCATAATATACTATTTTTGAAAGGCACTTTGTTTAATGGCCGAATTCTACGGACGATAATTTCAAAAACGTGTTGCCAACGCAGGGCAACGAATAGAGGTGATTTAATTATGCGAAGCGTGAAAGTAAACATTGGGTAATTAACATAAATGGAAAAATAATGCACTGGTAGAGATGCCTAATTTTCTTGTTTTGTTTTGCTATTTATTTATTTATTTTGCGCATTTAATTTAATTTTCATTTCATTTTCTACAACTAATATAAAAGAATATAAATTGAGATAATGAGAAATAGTTGAAAAAATTACAATATTTGATACGTATTAGTACGGATTAATTTCACGGGTATTAATTAAACATGTGAACCAAAAGAATCCTTTATTTAAATAAATTCTTAATAATTGCTGTTGTTCTAAATCTTTAAGTTGTTTCAAACATTCAGTCATTGATCTAGAGTCATTGATCAAGTTGATTCTACAGTCCATACAGACTTTTTAAAATTTATTACCACTATTAATTTGATTTATAATATTATTCTTAAAAGAAGTTTTTAAACTAAGCTTTTTCGATGGTCTTAAAGGTTCTGAATTCTAAAATGCGATAATAATAAAAAAGATGTAAAATTATAGAAAAAAGTAGAATGTTTTGATGATTTTCTTTCTTCATTCCCCCAAGTATGCGCAGTCCAGTTATGAAAACATGGGAGATATGTGGTTTTTTGCTACAATATGTTAAGTTGTATTTAATTTAAGTTGGTTTATTTTAGTTGATATTTTTTTTTTTCTGGGTAAATTGTTGAAACCAATTTTTAATTCTCATTCACTTAACTGAATTTGTGGCATTTTGTACAAATGTTTGTAATGACAACACAATACTTCATCCAAATTGAATCGCGAATCGCATATTCATAAAGCCTGCAGACCTTTTCTTCTACGGTCTGCTCTCATTAGATGAGACGTCTCCTTGGTTGGCGATCATTTTCTGAATGCGAGTTATCTCCTTGTAGCCTTGTAATGAACGCCAAACACGCCTTCTAGGCTTTCAGTACAGAGAGAAGAAATGGTGTTTGTTTCATTAAATAAATTTTTATTTTATGAATGAAAGTTAAAGGGAATTGTGTAGAATACATTTTAAATAACCTACTGATCTTATTAATAGTTTATTTGTATTTGGATAACGAATGAACTGAAACTGTTAAAAGTTCGGTAATTGTATAGCGAGAAAAGTATTTACTTGGAAATGATATATGTACCTTTTTTTAATTTCTATTAGAAAGAGTCTGTTGTGTAAATTTCCATAGCGCATTAATTTATGCAAGTAAAGGGAATATTAAAGCAAATTGAAATAAAATTCAGCTTATTTTGGGTAGCTTTCAGTGCGATTATACGTTCTGAAATGTAAGTAGTAATTCTGAATGTACATTAGTAAATACTTTCATTTTTGGCACAGATCTTAAAATATACTCATAGCGCTGTTTACTGTTTTAAACAGTCGGAGCAAACCGTAGACGAAAAGGTCTGTAGGCTTTGTGAATATGCAATTGAATGGATCTTCAGACAGGCCAAGTAATAAGGACTGTTGCGGGAAGATTTTAGTGAGCAGAAACCAAATTGAATTCATGCAACCTCAAGATTTTTATATTTTTTTGAAAACCTCAATGATAAGCGGATAACTATGGAAAAGGCGTAAAAAATAGAGTTCAAACTTTTGTTGGTGATGCTCGCTCAACGTCAAACTGTATCACACTGAAGACTGAGTGACATGGAGGTACTTAGTCTTAATTGTAATTGATACTAATAGTAATAAAAATAATCTGAAAGATTTCAGATTTTAACGATAGTGCAAAAAGGTTTTTTTAAGAATTTTTACTTTCTCGCTGAACTCGCAGTCTGCCAGTCTGCTCTTGCATTCTTGCTAACCTCCCCTTTTCTTTGCCTTTTAGCTTTATTATTATTAAGCATAATTTTCTTCGCGCTTACGCAATATATAGTTCAGCAGTAAAATCACAAAATTTTAAAAACAGCGTAGCAGCATATATTTATAGTTCCCGATGCAGTGTTAGAGCGTTTGCATACATTTTTTTCTATTTTTTTTTCGGTCTTTTTCCAGTTTATCATTTTCAGGTTTTTTACTAAGATGATTTACAAAACGTTTTTTCTGTCTTTTTGTTATTAACGTTTTGTGTATTAACTCTTTATTAAATATCACGTTCTTCGCTCTTGTACCATATAAAATTTTATTCAACAACAAAATCATAAAATATTTAAAAACAGCATATCTTTAGAATTTCGGGTAAATAGTTTCGCGTTGGAGATAAAATTGTTTTATTCCGGATGGTGTTGCCACTTCTCGTTTTAAAATCGTTGAGTTTTTTACTCAAAAATTCATTACAAAGTTTTGCAAAATATGAACTAAGTAATAAAAAAATATGTAACGTCATTGAATGAAAATATTTAATACTTTTAATTAAATAGATCATGAATTAAATGCACTTTTATTATTTAAATCAGTCCGGTTCAAAAGTAAGAAACGTTCTTAAGAATATTCTTAAGAGCTGCATCTATTGCTTTCAGATAGCTTAGTCTGTTAATCCACAACAGAGAGATTCAGTTTGAAAGATAAATATCTCACATTTTGCCGAATGGCAATAGACTCGAATGAAAAGTAAACAACCCCAAATCCTATTTCGTGACCAATAGACCTTTGGGGCTAATAGTAATTTATATATATATTGCAGTACCGGAATTCTTTTTCTATTTTAAACAAATCCAACAGAATTTCCCTGCAAATGCTACTGAAAATTAATCAATTATGGACAAAAAGAAAGAAATTTAGAATTAAATCTAGAAAGACACGAAATTAAAAATCAACGGAAATCTAAATTCCCCCATAATTCAACCAATATTCATCAAACCAGTAGGAATACAGAGAAAGGAAATGCAAAAATAACAAAAAAATACAAGCAGAGAAATACAATTAAAATCTGATTCAACGTTATTAAGAGGAGCTTAGATCAGACTTTATTAAAGCCTCTTCCCTTGGAAAATCACCGCTTTTCGGTTAATCCAGAATTAACTGATGAACCACTCTAAATTAATTAATTTTAACAGTTCACCCGAAAATTCTGAATCCTTCCTCTATGCAGTTGATTCCCAAATGTAAAGAAATAGTATAAAAACAGATTTTTATGTATTAATTAAATGTCCAATAAAGGAAAAGAATAATAATTAGATGTTTTTTGACAGATATAAACGTAAATAAAGTGTAATTATAAAAAATACATAAAAACTAACAGAGAACTGGAAACATTACAACCTACCATTATGCTGACGAAGAAACAAAAGATGGAAATTCAAAGGAGGATGCCAATGGTTGCCAATTTGTCATCGCTGGGGAAACTAATTGCGATAGCAAGTAGAAATCACCCAAATGAATTAAAATCAAGTAATTTTTAAATTTTTTAAAACTTGGAAAGCAAACAGTAAGAAAAATGAAAAAAGAAGCAAAAGTTAGAAATGAATAAAGTCTTCACGTCATGTGCTTATCATGACGACTTAGAATAGAGTAGACCCTTTGTTAATAAAAAATACAGTCAAGAAAATATACAGCAATACAACTATATACACACGTATATTCTTACCGTCAATTATTATGAATTATATATATATATATATATGTAAGAAAGATAAAGAATATGTAAAAGATTAAATTAGCAACGTAAATTTCCCTTCTGAATTCTAAAAATAATAACCTCTCTCTCTGAACTGCGTTATTTCTAGATTAATCCATGTCATATATGACTCTTACATAATTCTGGTGATGTAAATGGAACTAAAACTCGAGAACAGCCAGTAATAATTTTACAGAAGTATTAACTCTCCAATCAAAATGTATTGTAAACCAAAACTAACTCAGTCTGAATTAAGATTTCACCCTGAACGTAAGCACTTGCTCGCTACTCTTCGGCCTAGTTGGATTGTTGTCTGCTGCTTTCTTCTTGCTGCAAAGTTATCAAAAACGTAAACCGCTTGAAATAGGCACAAATAATGTGCCAAGTTGTTTGTGGCCGCAATATGTTTACTGAAAATAAAATAAAGATTTAATCTGCCTCGACTGCCAAATTTCTTATTCAGTGTGGTTCGGCTTTCTACAACATCAAAATTCCTACTGGTCATTTATTTTTAAATTAGTTTTTATTATTTCAATTGCGTCGACAGGATGCAATCTCTGCTGCTAACTCTAATGGATGTGTACAGTCTCTTTCAATGATGGGTTGTGCGAAAGTTTACTGCAATGAATTCTCAACAATTTCCAGTGACGGGACTGCGAAATAAAAATTAGGAATTTGATTTAATGCCGGGTGTTGAAAGTTTCATCGATTGCTGATGTTCGGGTGCTGTGATCTGCGTTTCTTTTTTTCTTGTTTCAAGGCCGAAGTGTGAGGACATTTCTATACTTCTAATGTTCATTTCTAAGTCTGTGGTCTGGATTTTTTCTAAAGATTTTATTTAGTGCAACTAAAAATATGTTATTGAAATTACTAATCATTATTATTATATTGAAAATCTGAATACATATTGCTGCTTCTTAAAAGTATAGTATTGTTTTATGAAAATGATATTAAAAATCCGAAATCTAATATTTTAGTGAAGTTAGTGAAGAAGATTTAATTATTTTTCTGGAAGGTTGTTAACATAAATATATTTTGAAATTTGTGAATAAGAATTTTTATAATTATTCTAAAAATGAAGTGGATACAAAAATAAGTGAAATTAGTACAGATAAGTAATATGAAATAATGGTTAATGCATGTTTTGGATATAAAAAATAAGTGAAATTAGTACAGATAAGTAATATGAAATTATGGTAAATGCATGTTATAAATTTATATGTGACTGTATGTTAAGTATAGGACTATGTTGAGAGAATACTGGTTCCGAAACAGAGGCCTATGATTACCTGTATGCAGTTGTTCCTTTTAGCCTCTTCATAGAAGATAATGTTGAAGGCTCTCATTTCATGATTGAGTGTAATTTTTTTTATATTATTATTATACTTTTTTATTATGGAATGTATTAGTGCAGTTCTCAAAGACCAGTTACCTTATGTAAGGAACGGAGCCTTTTCAAGTAACTGCCTAGGCAGCCTGAGCCACCAGAGCAAAATACACTGGTCAGCTCAAGAGGCTAGCCCTAGTGATAGATATGTTTGTTTAGAAGTATTGCGAGGCCTTTCAGTTTGTTAAATTCAGAAATTGCAAATAAAAGACAATATTGGTAAAACCATAATTTTAGCAATACTATTATCAAATTTATGATGTTAAAATATAAGTTACAAGAATAAAAATTAGTTGTGTTCTGAAAATTTCGAAATTTATTTTGATTATTCAAAATAAATAATGTGTGTGCAAAGGTTTTTCAACTGTGATATATTGTGTTCAAAGCTTTGCAAAGACTTCTTTGAAGAAATTAAATTATATGGACTGCAAATTACAAAAACGATTGGGCTGAATTTTTAAAGGACTCTAAAATATTATTTAAACAATTATATAAGTTAATATTTTGCAATTATATAAGTAATTAGTTTGGACAAAATTTCAGGATTTGTATTTTTTGGTCAAAATTTCAAAATTTATATTTTTTCAAATTATTTATCTTCATTTGCTTTAACGCTTTTCCTTTAAAAAGGCTTCTCTGTCGCTAAGCCTTTATCTCCTTGAAGGGGAGAATATGTAAGAAAGATAAAGAATATGTAAAAGATTAAATTAGCAACGTAAATTTCCCTTCTGAATTCTAAAAATAATAACCTCTCTCACCGCACTGCGTTATTTCTAGATTAATCCATGTCATATGACTCTTACATAATTCTGGTGATGTAAATGGAACTAAAACTCGAGAACAGCAAGTAATAATTTTACAGAAGTATTAACTGTCCAATCAAAATGCCTTGTAAACCAAAACTAACTCAGTCTGAATTAAGATTTCACCCTGAACGTAGACACTTGCTTGCTACTCTTCGGCCTAGTTGGACTGTTGTCTGCTGCTTTCTTCTTGCTGCAAAGTTATCAAAAAGGTAAACCTCTTGAAATAGGCACAAATAATGTGCCAAGTTGTTTGTGGCCGCAATATGTTCACTGGAAATAAAATAAAGATTTAATCTGCCTCGGCTGCCAAATTTCTTATTCAGTGTGGATTGACATCTCAGCATTCTACGACATCAAAATTCCTACTAGTAATTTACTTTTAAATTTGTTTTTATTATTTCATAGATATATATATGTAAAATATGAAAAATACGCTGGCTTTGCTCTACGCGAACAGGCAACCTTTAATTAACTTTCCGAAATTTCAGGATCTTCCCTCTAGACCAGTACTTTCGAGAACACTCTGGCATGTTATGTTGTCAGGACTTAGTGTTCTGAGCATACTTTTGGCGAACATGGTCATGATAGAGTTAAAGTCCTGATCTTGAACAGGGACCTGAATGCAGCTATGTTCTGCGGTAGAATAACTGTGGTTAAATGGTAGAATAACTGAGCGTAAGAGGGGGTTTAAAATTACCCTTTTATTAAACCACTATTTACAGCCACTTCTTAACTCGGAAGGGACAACAGAAAATAATGACCGAACTTAGGTCTAAACTGAACAATCAAATAATTTAAAATAAAGTGAGTAGAAATTAAGTAGTCGTTGCCCTCAGAGCTATAAACGCGAGGTTGGCCTATATGCTAAACGATCAATGGTGCGTAGCAAGATTTGGCTAATACTAACGCACTTAGATTTCTTCAATAAGTAATAGAGTAACAGCGCTAAGGCTTAGACTTTAATAACTAGCTAGTCAGGCGAACGTCGAACAGAGCCGCAGTGATCTGAGAATAAAAGCTCTCTCACACCGAGAAATTCCTTCCTAACCTTTTAAATACAAAACTTGGCTCCACTTCAAATTAGCATAAAACTGAAACGCGCGCTCATTCTAACGGGAAGTTGAAATAAGAGCTCATAGGAAAGAGAAATTAACATAAAAACTTTGTTAGTTTAAACTAAAACCTTACAATATAACCACTACACTAAATACCGAGTCGCGCCATTTTTTAGTCAGACTGCTTCCCACATCGCTGTTATAAAAACCTCCGTTGATCTTCTCTTCTTTTGTTAAATAAGTTATGACGCAGAATTCTTAAATTTAATACTATTTAATTTAACTCATTATTGGATATGTAAATTGGAGCTTTTCGTCTAAAAGGAAAAATGATTTGCCGTTTAAGTGAATAAGGATATGGAGATTTAAATTCTTCGGTGTCATCATTTTCTGCTTTCCACTCAGCCCAAACAACGCTCGGATTCAAATGTGACCTAATTGCTCACTTTCATCATTCCTATGCTCATCTTTAAACTATCACATATACATAATAATTTCAAATGTGTAGAGGAAAACATTGGAACTTTTAACAGCTTTTGATACTGCGTAGATGGCTGTGTGGTAAGGCTAGAGGAAAGAGTTGATACCAAGCTGAATTTATCAGCCAATTATCATCTTTATTTGCATATTTGCAGACACACTAGAATAATCCTTGTAGACAATATATTCTTTAGTCATAGCAATAACGCTAATTTCTTATATGCACAGGTAAAAAGATGGGACGTTATTTCAGGTAGGGAAGCATAAGCGGAGCAGGTATGTTTCCATGGCAGAAGCCAGGGAAAAAAAAAGAATGTAGTTCCTCGAGAAGCAGAATTTGTACTGCGTACGTGCAAATATGAATCAAAAGCTATGATTGATCAGTTTTGCTTTTAGTTACCTTTTTTGAAGCAGCGTTACGTAATTTCGAATGATCTCGAATTTGGTAAAAAGGATAAATTTAGGGCGAGAGCACCAAATTTAGAATATTAATTTTGAGGTCACCAATTATTTTTTTAAAGCAGCTATCATATTTTGTTATATATATATATATATACTTAAACATTCTAAAACTTCCTACTTTTTCCTTTTATATTACTGCTTTCAGATAAAAAATTCATTACTTTAAAAAATTTTGTAGAGTGTAGACTACTCCAGCTTTTTTAGAAGACAGTTAATGAAGATAAATGGAATTTCATTTTCTTGTATAATTTCATTAAGAAGAACTGTTTCTTAAATTTTTTAAAGTAATTTCTTTACCTAGCTCTAACA
>KK121649.1:213819-229709 GCA_000611955.2 Stegodyphus mimosarum | reverse complement strand
GGGAATTTATTTTATGTTAATGAATAAATTTCATGTTCGCGAGACCTCAGAAAGTCTTAAAATTCTGGATAAACAGTCGTAGAATTTCTTGTCGCTATCAAATTGCTGTTATAATTGCGGCTTATGAATAAAGCATACTGGTGTACGACCGAATGATAACACCTTTTCGAATATTTCAAAAGAACTGATTTTGTCTTTTTCAGTAAGTACATGTAATTGAAAGGTTCCAATGATTGATTTGTTGGTGGTATTTGAATATGGCAAAGCACATGAGGGATATTTGCTTAAGGGTAAGGTTGCCTTCATGGAAGACTTTCTAACGTAAACGCTTTCGTATTCAAGTTGCACACGCGGAAAACCACGAAAATCTATTATGCAATCTCTCTTTTTTGAGCTGGGTCGAACCAAAGTTCAAACTACCAGTATTTAGCAATCTTAACCACTCAGTCACTGGTGGAGCAAAAGTTCCCAATGCAGAAATTCCGCAGCAAATGGAAATTCTTCTAGTTAGTATTTTGTCAGTTCCAGGTAGTTTTATGAAGCCACTGGCTGTGTGGATAAAGTCGCTAACACTCGTAATTGGTCCGGCTTTGGATGTTGGTGAAAGCAGTGTCTGCATGGACATTTTTGTGGTTTTCCCAGTCTGTAAGATGAATAGGAGGCAATAAGAAGGTCTTCAATCAAGTGCTATATCCTTTTAAGTGCTATCGCGTGCTTTGCCATAGTTAAACAAATTTAGTTGAATGTGGTCAAGCATACAAGGATAATTAATAATAATGCATTTTAATAATGTATTTTGAAAGCTTTGTTGAACATAAGCTAGATTTCGATTTTATGAAGGTAGATTGATTTGCTCAGTAGAATACGATTTCCTTGATAGTAAAAGAATTTTTATAATACTTCAATAATTAGCTCACTAAACTAACAAGTTGCATTTTAAAATGTAATTACGAGACTTAATGTAGCATTATCTGGTACGTTTCTTATATAAATCTAAATATTTGATATTCAAAATGAGGCTCTGTTTGTAACTCATACTATCTAAACCTCCCCAATTAGAAATATATTCAGAAAATGACTAAATTGTTTTCTGCAGTAGTTGCAACAGTTCTTTAAATTTTTATCTATTTAGTTTTCGGCCTTATTGCGCTTACGTTTCACTTTCAGTAAAAAAGAATTTTGGTAACCTTGAAAGTTAAAGCTGATGTATTAAATTATTGTAATAGATTTACTAAATTTATTGTAAATTAATCGGAATTCATTTATCAACGTCTATCGCATTGTAAATCTGCTCAGCGTAGACTTCGTATATCATTTAAAATAATTTAATATCTTCTCCTTTCTCATTCCATGGTAGAACCTTTTAAAGGTAACCAGATAAAGCCGTTGATCAAGCAAATCAGTGTTTAAAAATTAAACTGTATTTTAACCTGACTTCGTCTTTCTCAAAGTTGTTTCCTTTCGTATTTTTGCACTTGAACCATAGTTAAAATATTTTCCGGAATTTTTTTAATTGAAATATCTGTAGCAGTTTTTGCCTGTCAGCCTGAATGCCTTCTATGGAGTCGATCCCTGTTGCCGTAGCAATAAGTTCTGCTGAGAAACGAAGCAACAGATCTTAAGGTCTCAACTTCCTCAGTGCCAAAGAGAAAGCCAGAAATACAATAACGAGGATTTTGATAATTTTTTTGGAATTAAGTGGATTTGTAAGGCAGCCTATCGAGAGTTTACCAGTAGGGTGTAGTATAGTGTCTTTAGGCAGTTACGAGGAAGAAAATTTTTACACATTCAGGCCATATCGCAGAGACGGAATAAAATCAGTTAAAATACTTCTAGATATCAATCCACGGACAAAGTAAGCATTGGACAACTGGGAAAGGGGACTATTCAAAAAGAGACACAAACAGAACGTTGACATTACAGCAAGCAATCCTTTTTTTTCTGACGCAGTTTAGAAATTAGTATACTTAAAGTATCTTTCGAAAAACGAGTAGACGTAAGCGCACTTATGTTAAAGCGATTATTTATTGCAATGTGCTCATGCATTTAACGAGATCTATAATATTATCGGAGAAGATGATGAATGACAATAAGTCAAGAGACGACAAGCAGATAAGAAAAAAAGATAAAAACATAGCAAATTTATAAACTTCTAGATTTGCTCTTATCATTTTTCTGTACAATTAGTTCAAGTCCAACAATCCTTTCTTACTATCTGATGGCTGAAATAGAATCAACAATTTTGCTTTTATTTCTTATTAATGCAATTGTTAATCTCTTAATCATTTATATAAAAGCAATCCTCAGTTTCGTTTTATCAGCAAAAGATAAAACTTCTTCAATAATTTGAAGTCAGTATATTTTTACATATAAAAAAATCTAATGTGTACACCACAGACTTTCTTGTACCGACATTTAAATTATAGGCATTTTGCATTCATTTAAACTTATTGAATTGATGAAATCTACTTCCTCGTTAGCGCATAAACCACAATAGAATAAACATACTCTTTAAAACTCACTTTATTTGTTTACCATAGCGACACTCCGGCGCTAGCTTCACTTAACAGCATTACATCTCATTCATTTTATAACTCAGAATGCGCAAAAATTATGTCTATCATCTGAAGAATTACCTAATGGATGCCACATGTTCTATTAAAATACTATAATAAATCTAAAACGATGTATAAAAGAAATTAAAAAAACAAATAGAAAAAGAATCAAGTTTTCACATACGATTCAGTATTTGTCTTTCAGTTAATTGAGTTCTCACTTCGCGACAAGGCAGAAATGCATAAAAACTGAAAAGATCCATATTAAAAATTACGAAGTAAATCTTAAACACTTATTTCCTCGAATAAATTCCAGAATAGATTAAGCATGGTTTAATGCTCAATAATAAAAGAAGACGTTATCTTTGTTGTTGCGAAGCTTAGTTTCTTTAGATCGGCAACAAATCCACTATTCTCCTAAGTTTCAAATGTAAACAAATAAGGCTGTCATTGTAAAAGTATTAGGTTTAGCCCTACTTAAACACTTTTAAACTCTTGATAATTCTACAAATCCTGGCATAAAAACTTTAACCGGAAGATAAGAACAACATAATTCAATCATTTTTAAAGAAAAAATGCACAATTTACAAACATATAAGAATAAAGAAACTGAGCTCACCGAGCGTGAATATTACTTTTGGTGCGGCCGATTGCAACCAAAATAGGAGGTGCACATCTACATGTTATAACAGTCCTATATACAAAATTTTAACGTTCTGAGGCTAGTTATTTTTGAGCCATGCGAGATACGTACTCACAGACGCCACGAAAAAATCTCCTCAGAACCCATTTTAAGTCAGTTTTATAATTTCTTTTTTGGTGTGGAAAAAGGAGTATTTTATTCTGTTCTTACGTACGGATGTTACTCAAAAACATCATTAAGTTGCATTCGATAGCCGTCAAAATAAGATATTTTCGTTGAAATATGATACCCGAAATTTTTTTGTGATTGCAATACTTCCATTTTACTTCGTATAAGGAAGTAAACAATTAAGCTATTATTAAAACCAATGCAACATTCTTTCTTTGATAACTGAAAAACGTCGAAGTATTGTCAATGCAATAGAAATCATAATATTTATGAAATTGACTTTCTTGTTTTAAACAAGAAATTTAATCAAAATATTATTTTCTTACACTGATAATACATATAAATACAGAGAGCAAGACAATAGCAAACTTGCTAATTATTTCGGTCACTTCAAATTTTTGGGAATCAGTTTAACTCTCGTAACTGAAAACAAGCCAGGTCTTATTACACACAAGTTATTTACTTATTATGAAATTACACAAAACGTTATTATTATTACACAAAAGTTATTGACTTATTACGGAGAACATATGGGGACTCTGCTTTGGGAGATTTGGAGAAAAAAAACCTATCTGTAGTGAAATTTCTGGGGAAAACGCCTTAATTTATTTTTTGCTGCAAACATGTAAAAGTCCCTAGAGCTGCTATGCAGTCAACTCATTCTAGATGAAGTTGGAATCTGGAAAAGTTGCCAACGCTTAATATTATACTTACTAGACTATATCGGTGATCTCTTTTTATTACTTCCTTCTACGAAGCGAAAAGGAAGTTTTGTAATCGCGAAAAGTTTCGGGTATCATATTTCAACGAAGATGCTCATTTTGACAGCTATCGAATGCAATTTAACGATGTTTTTGCGTTATATCCATACGTAAGGACAGAATAAAGGTATCTTTTGCCCCCATAGGACTGTTATACCATGTAGATGTGCATCTTCTATTTTGTTGCAATTGGCCGCACCAAAAGACCTATATATATATATACGCTCATATATATATCCACTCTGTTACTTGATTCAGTGAGCTCAGCTTTTTATTCTTATATGTTGGTAAATTGTGCGTTTTTTGCTTTAAAAATGATTGAATTATATTGTTCTTATCTTCCGGTTAATGCTTTTATGCCTTTAGTAAACCTGCATGCAAGATTTATAGAATTATCATGAATTTAAAAGTTATTTAAGTGCGGCTAAGCCTAATCATTTTTCCTATGACAGCCATATTTGTTTACCTTTAAAACTTAGGAGAATAGTGGATTTGTTGCCTATCTAGAGAAACGAAGCTTCACAATAACAAAGATAACGCCTTCTTTTATTATTGCGAATTAAATCATGCTGAATCTATTCTGGAATTTATTCAAGGAAATAAGTGTTTAAGATTTACTTCATAATTTTTAATACGGATATTTTGAATTTTTATGCATTTCTGCCTTGTTGCGACGTGAGAAGTCAATTAATTGAATGACAACATGTGGCATCGATTAGGTAGTAATTCTTCAGATGATATACATAATTTTTGTGCGTTCTGAGTTACAAAATGAATTAGATGTAACGCTGTTCAGTGAACCTAGCGCTAGAGCTTCGCTATGGTAAAGAAATATATTGAATTTTAAACAGTGTTTTTACTTTATTGTGTTTTATGAGTTATCGACGAAGTAGACTTAATTAGATCCAATAAGTTTAAATGAAGTGCAAAATGCGTATAATTTAATATTCCGTTCAAGGAAATCATGTGGTGAATATATCAGATTTTCTTAGATATAGAAAACCACCAACAGGAAATGGAACATTATGAAATATAAATGCCGGACTAAAATGTAAAGAAAATGTTTATCATGCTACAAATACAACACTTAAAATTTACCACTGAAGAAATTAACTTTTCTGAATGGTATGTAATTCAGATCTCTATTGAACAGTTAGTTTTGGTTAGATTAAACATCAAATTTATTTTATGTTTTTTGAGACCTAATGAGCATAGTTTTAATGCAAAGCGGAAATATAAAGACGGTATACAACAAAAAAAAAGGATATTAGGAAAATGATATAAACTTAATTTTATTTCAAATTAAATTTAATTTAATCTAGTTTCGCAAAGTTTGAACGCTTAAGGTACGTTAAGAAATTTTTATATTTCTCGTAAATGTTGCAGGATATGATGAACATAAAAGTTAATGTAGGTAAAACGAAACTTAAGGCAATAACTAGAAATAATCTGGTTTCGTGCTTTTTATAAACTAGTCAGTTTAGAATTGGAAAAGTAGATAGTTTTATTTGTCTTGAAATTAATTAAATTAATAATATTGTAGATATATAGAGAAAGAAGTTTACATAGAGAATGTAGAGAGAAGAATTTTTTATGCTAATTGGTGTCTTTATGATCTTCAGACGCTCTAAAATCAGTAACCAAAGTACTAACTTTATTATTTATTTATATTATATATTTATTATATATTTTACTTATTATTTATTTAATTAATACGATTCATTTTAACATAGCCTTACAGACGTGGATGTTTGGCAACAAAGAATCAAACTTTGTTGGTAACATTAAAAAAAAAATTTAAAAAAGATATTTGGCTCAATGAAACTCGAACATCAGGAAACAAAGATTTAGCTGCGAACTCTACAAGATTTAGAAAGACAGTGGTATTATACAATCCGTCAAGGTCAACAGAATTGCATTTGGTGGATACATAACAAAACTGGAATATAAAAATCAGTAACAGCTAAAATTGTTAACCATAAGCCAACAGGAAGGAAGAGATGGCTAGAGGACTTTGAAAATGATTTTAAACTCATCATAAATGTACAAAACTGGAAATTCCTAGTGAAAAGCGGAACATACTGGATGAAATTTTGAAGAAGGAATAGGTCCACTGGGGCCCTATTGTGCCGTTGGTGACGCGATGGAGAGAGAAAAAAAATCTATATTCATCGTAATTGTTATTTTTATCACAGTCAGTAAAATGACCTAAATAAAGTTATATTTTATGACTTATGCATTGGTTTGTGTTGAATAACATAAAATTATAATTATGCTTACCTGACAGAAAAGCAGGAGTAACGGCATTGTAATTTTTATCTTCTATGAATATACTCGTAAAAGCTGCTCCAATTATAAAAGGAATGCAAGTGATGAATAAGAGTGCGTATGCAGTGAATCTAGCAGTTTTAGCATACGTCAGCATACATGAAATAGAAGATATTGACGAAACGAAGCTACCGTGGCTGTGACCCTCGACAGGATATTGTGTTGGTTCTGGGCATACATCAGCTGCAAACGGTCGTAACTCATGATGTTCTATTTCAATAGCTTCTGTTGCTTCTCCCTCCATTTTTGCCTTACGTAGGAATACAAAATTAATAAATTCTATTTTCGAGTTTCGCAAAGCCAGGGGAGGTAGCGAATAAGGAGCTGATTATCTCTATTTTAATCTATATCAGAGTATTTTGAGACCAGGAAAAACAATCGAATTTTATCAGTCAACGAGTAAAGTTCGACACGAAAAGATTGAAACTATAAAAACAATCAGATGTTGTTTGAATTTTCATTATTAATGACATCTTGATATTTTTTTAGTAACTGAAATATTATTTATGCGGAAGCAATATATGCTGTTTGAATTTCTATACTTCATGAATTTGAAAACCTTTTTCATTGTCAACATATTATGAAAACGTAGACATTTACAGATGTTAATATTGCTGCAATAACGACTAAAACAACTGATTAAGAATTATAAATATTCTTGATGAAATTTTCTGCGGAAAACTGAAGTGTTGGTATGGGATAAAGAGGAAAAATAATTCTGTAATATTTTCTGCGGTATGAGTAGGTTACTAAACTTTTCAACAAAGTTACATTTTTGCTGTAAGCAGGGAAGATTCACAAAACTAAATACAATCTTAATAACAACATATATGTTCATAGTTAGAGTATACATGTTTATATGTTTTAATATTTAGGTTTTTTATTAATTGTTTAAATTTATGTTTATGCATTTCCAATAAATACGAATTATTTATATAAAAAGATTGTACCGTAATTTAACTTCTCCAATTTTTAATAATATCTCAGAATTTGTTAAAAAAATCATCCCTGTTAATGCTATGTTATCTACATTTATTCAATTCGCAGATTTTTATTTTATTTGTGTCTCATATTCATCTATTAGCCATGATTATAGATGTGTAAATTTCTTTCAGGATATTATTTTTCAAGACTGCTCAGGATTTATTTATCACAATTTAATTTTAACTTATCTTTGTTCTCTAAATATTTAGTAATTTTTGTTAATCAATATTTTTATAATTTTTTAATTTTATACGATAATTCTACGATGCGCAATTTTTGCGTTTTATTTTTATTATAATATTTTCTTCTTCGAAATTTTATTTACTTGCATCCAAAGTAAGCTTAAAATAATTAGTAAGAGAACTGTGAAAACTTAAAAATGTTTTGAATTATTTTACAGGTTTTTTTTTAATTGCATGAAAACGCCACATTTTCTTTTCTGGTGTATTTTTTACGGGATGGTTACTCAGCTAAATAGCAATAAATGAATTTAATCATTCAATTGAAGCAAAATAAGGGGAGGATTACCAACAAGTAAGTAAGCTTTGTTAGTACGAAAGATATTTTTAAGAATGTTTACTTATTCGAACACATTTTGTAATGGTACACAGTTTTTAAATTAGGTTAATTGACTAACGCAAAACAACTCAAGGGCTGTCTTCTTTTTAAATTATCACTAGAGCACGGATCAGAAAATCTGGGACCCTAAGCTCGCTAAGCTATTCTTTTAGGGGCCTCCTTAAGCAGATAGCCCTCGCGTGCACTGTCGTAATCCAAAAAAAAAAGGTCTCTTTCTCAGTTCTAATGAAGTAAGAAACATGATTATGAGTAGTTATAGGATGATTTTTGTGTCCTTTACAATATGAGGGGGAGGGAGCTTAGCCATGTCTAAGGGTCAATCAGCCAATGTCCGAAGTTTAGCGAAATATTTCTATCTCTGATACTAAATAATGAAGAATCTGTATATGTCTCTACATGCATGTGTGTTCTACGCACTTTGTAAAAACGGCGGCACACAGAGCTACCACCAAACCTTGAACAAATTCTCCACTAAAACATGTGCAAGCTTAAGTCAGGTGAAAGTATTTCGAATTTTGTTTACTTATTTCATATCCAAAGCGAATTTAATGGATTCTTAATTAATAAATTCAATTATTTAAACGCATTGAGGAAAATCAGGGATTTAAAAGGGATTTAAACCTAAAACATTTCTCTTTCAAATTTAAGTAAATTAAAAAAATGAGTTTCCACTGCCTGATATAAAACATATTTTATCTTTCACGCGCTAGTGTTTTGCCATTCGGTGAAGCATTAGATATTTCGTTTTCTCTTCAAATTTAATCTATCTGGTATTGATTAAGAAACTAATCTATTTAAAAGCAACAAACGCAATTTTTCATTTCTGTTATTATTAATTATTACTATTATGAATGACTACTTATGAAATTAACATTAGCTGTACTCATTAAAATAATTGTATTTTTTTTTATAACTGTATTAGTACCTGGACTGAAGTGGCTAGTATTCATAAAAAGAAAAACATAATTTCCCCAGGTGAGGATCGAACTCACAACCTCCGCATCTCTCACACGTACTGTCGTATAAGTACAGCGCGCTGACCAGTTGCGCCACTGGGGACGAACTGATAGCGCCACTGCATCAGTTTTCGATATTGAATCATAATTCATAAAGTAATTCTATAGTAAAGTTCAATTTTAGAGTAAGAAAAATATTGAAAAGAATCTTAGCTGTGTTATCTAAAATTATGAGCAGAAGAGTTATGTAAAATATTCTAGCATAAATGCACTTACTTGCCCTGTATGTTTTAAAAAAGGAATTTATATGATCATAAACATAGTGGTTCTCCAAACTCCTACAGACCTTTGGTGGTCTTAACCATTTTTTTTTCTGTATGCACCCCTTTCACCAATGCTATACGATTATTCCACCTCTCTCTATTTCCAGATTCGAAAAATACATATACACTTATTTAAATCATTTTTAATGTGTTTTGTAAATTAATTAGAAAAATATAGAAGATGTTGGTAAGTGCCAAAACTTTAATAAAAGTAGTTTTTATATTCATAAAATAAAACTAAGTATTTAACAATTAAATAAAACGCTAACCCATTCTTCATGTGAAACTATGAAATTCCCTCTAGGGGGAATTTCTACGTAGTTGAGAACCCTTGAGTTAACATTGTACTTCACATATTGTAAATCGCCTGATAAGCTTAAAATTTTTCCATCTGCATAATAAGTTGAAATAATTTTAACTTCTGCTTTTTTTTTTCAATATTGACAGCAAGTTAAGAAGGGGGTAAGGTGATAAAATAATCTGCAATGTGTTATCTGTCTCTGGATACAGTTCGTTTACAAAGGAAGAACGAGGGTTTAATGTACGACGGATCTTAGTCATCCTAGTCAGTTGCTTAAGTTCTCGCTAAATAGTTAATCCACTACTAGAGCGAAATTAAACAAACTTTATTTTCACACATAATTTATTATTCAAATTTCTTTAAATAAATAGTAATATAGCTATTTCAAGTCTGATCAGAAGCGACATATTTATTTCAAAATCCTGCTACTTCAAATAATTATATAGATTTATTAGATTATGGCAAAGCCACTAGGGCAGTCTGCTTAACGAAGGAATGCCTTCATGGAGGATTTTCTATGGGAAATTGTTTTGTCTTACTACACTTGAGAAAACCCACAAGAACATCCATGGTACAGTTATTTGCCGGTATTTGAATCTATAATAAACAAATTATAACTTATTTCAAAATAACTGAAAATAATAAATTATATGTGAAAGTAACGTTTGTTTAATTTCTGTCTGTTAATGGGTTAATTATTTAACGAGAATTTAAGTGATGCAACTGACTAGAACAGCTTACATTCTCCAAGTAGCATACTCAGCGCGTATTCGACAGGTTTAGGTTCGAGGCAAATTTTAAACTTTTCGGCAATAAAGCTCACCAGCACTTTTGCTGCCACTGTGGGTTTTCCGATTGTTTCCAACTACACAGAGATTTGCATTTTTCAGGACAGCATTTAGAACCGAAAAGGAAATGGTAATAGCAGTACTTACCCTGAGGATTAAATCTCTTTCGATTTCATAAAGAACTCCTGCTTCATGGGTGGAAATGCTGTGAACTTCTCGACTGAGATCGTCTTGATACATTTAATATAAAAATTTGCTTTCTTGCAAGCGACTGAAATTTTTATGATCGGTAGCATATAGTTCAGCTTTCAAGATTCATTACGAGATTTTATCAGCGTAAGTAACAGTTTGTCGAAAAATTCCTCACTATTCAGCAAAATGTTCTTCATCCAGAATTTGTCTATCCATACTGTTTTAAGTACTTTTTCCGATAAATCATTAGTAGCAAGTGACCTCAGTGTTTGAAGTAGTTGACTTGGGCCTCTTATCACGTATTTTGATTTCAGTAGCAAATCTTTTAGTGCTTTTGTTTTCGCTTTCCTTAAAAATATTTAATAGTCTTCCTTTAACCAATAAATATAGGAATTGACTTGAATCCTGTACAATATCCCATAAATATTTAGGTTCCAACTATGACACAGATTTCGTACTTTAAGTAGGTTTTTTTTTTTCAAGATAATAAAATTTCATAGTTTCAAAAATTCTTTCAGTTATAGCAAAGTGAGCTTCCTTTTGGTAGAATCAAATGTCAGGTTTTTCAGTCCAGAAAGGAGGAATGTTTACTCTTACTTTACAGGATTCAGCGCCTGCAAAGTGGCGGATTTTGCGGCTTGTCTTCCATCCTAAATAGTCGAATAACCAATATATTACCAATGACATCAAGTGCATTAATAACGAAGAAAAATACTGTTTGAAACTATGTAATTTATTGTTTTACTGCATCTTGCTCATTAAAATAGAAAATGCTTTTACTTTCTTTTTTAGTATCAATAAGTTAACATCCTGCCGTTGATAAACATTTCAGAACTTTTGCTGTTGTTGTTACTGATCTTAAATGGTTAGGCATTAGGCTAAATCAGATCCATGAACAAAGTCATAGAACATAGTCATTGAACATAGTCAAAAAACTATCAATAAATCCAAAACGAACGTAGGTCTTTTCAATAGGTCCTCTCAAGTCATACTAGTTACCTCAACATGGCGAGGGGTGATAATAGGCGGGATGAGCGAAGTACGTCGCAGTTTCTCCTGCTGGGGCCACTCTATGCGTGAAGACCATTCCTCTTAGCCCAGATAAAACTAGTAGTAGGTGAAGTCGGCCGTCTACCTTTTAACAGAAGCTATACGACTCTCCTTTTTTCATGAACATTTCGCGACGTTATACTATACTTAAATACGTTACTTCCATTCAATTTTTCCTTTGAGAAATACTACATTATTATACCATTAAAATAATGTGTAATAATGCAGTTGGCGTACAATTATGTAATATTTCATTTGAGAAATATTACATTATTATGCGGACGCAACACAACTACCAGAAGTTGGAAAGGAAAAGGCCAAGAACGCTACATTTTTTCAAAAGCCTTTTCATGACACTCTTTTAATACTTTGCCTAAATAGCATTTGCCATTTTACGTAATTCTAGGTGTTATATAAAATATTTAGAAAAAGCATATAATATTAAAATAATTCGCATATTTCACATTTTGCCCCAAATCGCCAAACCTTCCATATATCGCCTAGACATTCTATAGAATGTCTGCTTTGGTCTTTCTATAGAATGGCTGCTTCTATAGAATGTTTGGTCCAAACATTGCGATTCACTACAATATAAAAATATTCAGTGCTTTTTCTCAGGGAGCTCAGGTTGCAATAATAAATATTGAACAGTAATATTTATTTTAATGAACGTGCTTTGTGTACGTTAAATCAGTCCCATAACCTTACTGTTTCGTCTGCTGCAAATGAGAGCTATTTTAAACCAATGTAGGAATTTAAAGGTAAGAAAATAAGAATTGACGATGGTTAAAAAAAGTACTCTAGTCCTTTCCAGCGTGAGCGATATTATCAACAAGTTCACAAGTTTGCTGCTAAATACTTAATTCGTGAAATTTACCCAGCAAGCTGCTAAGATAGAATTAAAATTTGTGACATATAAAATAAATTTGAATTCCATGTTGTTTGCTATTCTCGCGAGAAGTGGAGATTAATTTGTGCACATTAGTTTTAGTTTTGTACTTCAAGTTAAAGGTGCAATAAAATTCCCCTGTTTTTATTTTTTGTAGTATTCATTTAGCGTCCGGACGTTCTAGTAAAAGCCGGGATCAGGATTCGTCTTTGAGGGTTTAGGAGGTTGATAAGTTTTTAATTAAGGCAAATTCACTTGAGCCTTATAAAATTATTGTGGAAAACATCTTATTAAAAGAGGGTGAAACATTACGTTAGAGCGCGAAATAAATATATTTTACCACGAATTTGCAGTAAAATATATTTATTTAAAATGGAAACCTTTCTTAAGGAAAATTTTTGTCATTTCGAAAATGGATAGAATGCATTTAGTTTTTGTATGAATCATAGTTATCTTAGTTTCAAACCGATTTAAAAACGAATATGACAATGGGCAGTTACATATGATTCATTGATTGTATCTAATAGAAACAGAATGAACTGTATTATTACTTATATAAAAGAAAGTAAAAAAAATTAATTTTTTTTTGTTTTATAGTGCTGCCCTCTCTTGACTGAACGGGTAACAAATATTTTAAGATATAATGAAAACTGTAAGCACGAATCTTTGATTAAAAAAAAAAAAGCGATAATTTTTTTGTGAGAAAATAAATAAACAATTCTGTAGGAAAAGCAGGCTTTCAGAAAAATTAAGAATCAGATTTCAAAACTCAACTTTTAGCAGTTTTTACTCCTGCTTAATTATTAATTAACCATATCATTTAAATTGAAATTCTATAAATAAACAACGATTATGGGAGATTAATATTTTTAGAATCTAATAGTATTTCGGTTTTTTTATTTCTTTTTAAATAGACGAAATCATTTCAGATTTTTATAAACTGACGTTTACTTACCTTAAGATGATAGAAATTCCTTGAACCTTTTGCTAGATGAGGTGGTAGAGATTTAAATAAACGCTTTTCTAGAATGTTTATGAAGGAATTAAAATTAAAGGCATCCCTATAATTTCTGATATATGTCAAAATTATTAATTTTTTTTCGCTTTTTCAAATGCAACGGAAAACTATGTAGGTAGAAGTTTTTAAAAATTTTTCCTACCAAGGGTTTCAGGGTTAACAGCTCTTGAACAAACTAATTCGCAGTAAAACCATGTTTTCACTTTTGCTCAAGTTACTTAAATTGTCACAAAGTACTACAGACTACCTTCGTGGAGGGCTTTTAAAGGGAAGCTGGTTCGCATTCTCTTTATGCACGGGGATGATTAGGAAAACTCCCAAGTAGCCAATCAGTTTCCCGGAATTTCAACCCGAGTTTAATAACCAGTGTTTAGAGAGACTTTTTTCGTCTAGGGCCTGAGCTGCTAGTAGACATAATTCCTATGTAAGCAAGAAATCAAATGATACTGATAAAAGCTTCGAAAAATTTGTTTACATACCAGCAGTTTTCCTTACCAGCAGAAACATGCAAAATTAGTTTTCATACGAAACCTGTAGAAAACATTAACGAGCAAAAATGTTTTAGTTGGAAAATTAATTAAAGAAAAGTCCTGAACACCTAAAATAACTTCTATTTATTTATTAATTTTTTTATTACAATTTTGTCTTTTGATCATGAGAAATTCATAATGTGAATATGATGTATACTGCGGGAAAAAAAAAAAGACAGTTCTATATCTCCCGTTCTACTGGGTCGACTGACGAAATTCAAATTGCGTTTTTCATGTCTCGAAAGCGCGATTTAGGATATGTATTACATTTATATATAGCGTTGTTCTAATATATATATTTTGACACAAAATCGGACTTTATCTGAAACGACATGCCAATTGTTTTCCATATTTCGATTCTACGACTCAAATTATACCAAATTGCCAAGTTTTGTAAAAATCGCAAGAGTAGTTTTCTAAAACTTAGCTCTCAAAATTTTAGCTCCTCAATGTTAATTGAATTTGATATATATTTAATGATATCTCGTTTTTTTATGAAACTAATTTCGCATGTTTCTGTTGGTAAGGGAACCGTTATGCAAACAAACTTTTTGAAGCTTTTATTTGATTCCTTCCTATACAGTTCGAAATTTAGGTTCATTCCAAACAAAATTTGCTCATTTTTTATGATTTATTTTTAAAATTTGTATTTTTAAATAATTTTTATAAATGTTTCGAAAAACCTTTTGAATTATAACCTATAACATTTTTACAATCATCTTAAAGTAGATTTATTTGTAAGCATACTTGCAAAAATTTAAAGCTTTTTATTCAAAATTTCCAAAGATATACATGAATTTATATATTGGCGCGGTTTGAAATTTGGCATATTTGTTGAAAGCGGTAATAACGAAAATGCGGTTAACGCATTTGTTAAGATTATTTGAAAGTAGAAAGATGTGACTTTTTTTTCCTCTTATGCACAATGGAAAAAGGGCAGGAACGATGTGACTTTTTTTCTTCCGCTGCACAATGGAAGGGAAGGAAAATAGGTTGCCACATATTAAGAAGTTCGCTAAACTGAACTATTCTTGACTCAAACTGAAAAAAATTCGCCAAGTTAAATTTATAAATTTCTCCGTAAATTTCGCATCAAATTTTACAAAATTTAATATTTAGGCATAATTTGAGTCGTAGAATCGAAATATGGAAAAACATTGCTATATTATTTCAGAAAAATTCCAATTTTGTCTCAAAATACCTATGATGATGCTATATATAAATCTAATATATATCCTAAGTCGCGCTTTCGAGACATGAAAAACGCAATTTGAATTTCGTCAAAGAACGTATTGAAGATAGAACGGGTAGAACCAGTAGAACGGGATTGCTTGTTACAGAAAAGCATTTTTTAAAAATAAAATGGCTTTAATAGTCTAAGGCAAGGCTCATTGATTTTAATTTTCTTCTAGTAGACAAGTTTAAAAAATTTTTTACTTAAAACTGTTATGCAAATAAAATTTTACTGTCTGGAAACTTCCCTTAATTCCTTAAATTATTATTAGGGAAATCTCTAGGGCTTTAAATTTCTTATCTTCTAGTCATCAATGATTATTGCAATAAAATTTTCTAAGTTTATAACTGCTTTATAATTATACATTTGTAAGTATTAGGATTCTTCGGACCAAATTTTGTCATAAAATTTATTCAGTTTATATTTAGAATATGGTCTTTATTATTATTATTAATTTTGGAGTATTGCAGCTTCGATAAACAGTTTAAAACTGCTAGGTTCGCAAAGGTCCCAAACTTAGCCAAATTCTGCCAAGTGCAAACAAGCACAATTGTGATAATTTAAATGTTGCATAAATGAAACAAGTAATTT
>KK121649.1:186374-205024 GCA_000611955.2 Stegodyphus mimosarum | reverse complement strand
ATTATTTAAGGCAGCCGATGACTGTTATGCCTTGCGCTAATTTTAGTCTTATCTTCTGAGACGAAGCGTGATCCTGTGTAGACATTTTACAAATATGAGAAATGAAATTGAGTTTCAACTAGAATTCTATAGAATAATATAATATTTGCTGCTTATTTGAATGTTTTTTCGAAAGTAATATGCTATAAAAGCTGAATAATACTTTATTCTAGTATTTAACTTTTCGGGTGTTTTGTAAGTATTGCCGTCCTGTGCGCATGGTAATAGGGATGCTATTTGCTGTAGCCTTGGATCCGGTTTCAGAAACCGGAGAAGACATGTATGTTTGTAAGCATACAGGGTCTGTGTGACATGGAGGGACTTAAAAATTTTTCGAGCCGAAAATCTTCTCGAGAAGTTGGTAGTAGAGGAAATTGGTGTAGACCTCTCGGACACGTTCTCAAGGAATTCTGTG
The DNA here is from genome assembly GCA_000611955.2 of Stegodyphus mimosarum. NCBI lineage: Eukaryota > Metazoa > Arthropoda > Arachnida > Araneae > Eresidae > Stegodyphus > Stegodyphus mimosarum. The sequence goes on along the minus strand of KK121649.1, from coordinate 204,570 downwards.
TTAAAATTGGGACAGAGTCAGGTGATCTCGTGCCGTCACCTATAAGAATTCCAAGCTCTAAGCCAGCGACAGACTTAACCCTTGCCTCTTACTGTGGATAAAATTGCTAGACTTGTCTGATCTATAACTTCCGTTCAGAAGGATTAGAAATAACAGCAATATATGAGTATTGTTAAAAATGATATTTCATACAGTTTAATAGCCGACTTTATGCTGTGCATTCACTAATAAGTAAAAGAAAATTGTGATATAAATCTTAATAATTAACAGTATAGCGAATTTAAAATGATTGCAAAAAGTTTTATTAGTTAAGTTATATTTCTTTTATCCGAAGTTATTAATCTTGGTATACCAAAGAATTAAAGTTTCTTGGTAATTAAGTGCAGTTTTATTGCTCAAGAAATAACATTCAAGTAAATATCTGTGTTCATTGATAGATTACATTAAAAGTTGTATTGTATTGAAGAAAATATTTGACAGCGAATAAACTGGCAAAGATGAAATCATCAAAGATTTCAATAAACTGTTAAAAAGAAAACTGCATTAGAGTCCCAAGTAAAGTTTTGTCGTTTCTTGAGAAAATTTTTCTGTTCCATTTACTGACGTAGAGTTTAAAAAAAAAAAAAAAAAAGAATTATGAAAACGAGTTTTGAAATGCGTTGTTTATAGAGTGCTATTGATTTGCAAATTATGTTTTGTGCAAACATTTATAAAATATCTAAATTACTTCATAAGGTATTTCTCACGCCTTCTTGGCATGCCTTCGTAGTGTAGTGGTCAGTACGCTCGACGCGTATTCGAGAGGTCCGTGGTTCGAGTCCCGGCGACTGCATTACCCATTTTTCTAGTCTCTTGCTTCGAAATGATCTAATGACTCTACAGTGGCGCCCGAACTAAAAAGGTGGTGGATAATGATTCTCCACCACCAGGATTTGGCGACTGGGTCCTCTAATCCCCAGTCGCTCTTTAACCCTTTCCAGCACGCTATCTTTTAAAGTTGGAATTTCGACAACACATGGTAGGCAGTCTAATCAGGCTTAGAGGAGTACACAGGTAAAATTTTGTTACTTATCGTTTTAATTCTGTGGATGTAAGCGGGCTTACTGAATGAATAGGAGCTTCGAAAACAGTGCTGAAGCGAGAATTGATAGCAAGTGCTTAATAGAGTTAAAGATATTATCTACAATTAAAAAACGCTAGATTCTGAATATCGTAGCAGATTTAGCATTACCCAGGGTTTGCCACGGGAAGGCCTGCTACTCTAGTCCCCGAAAAGCTTTTCTTGGTAATGTGATGATTACATGCGTATAAGTGAAAAAAAAGTAACTTGGGTATGTGATATTTACATAATTTACATTTCATATTCACACTTTCGTCCATTTTTTCATATTCATTTTGTCTTTTCAAAGAAAGTAGCCCCACTTTTGAAAGAGGCACAACCCAACATTTCATGTTTTGCACATGTACCGGGATCCGATCCGTTTGTAAAAGAATTGAAAATCAGAAAAATTCAACTAGCATTATAGCTATAATTAGAAAATTTAGGCAATGAAATAAAATTGAATAAACAACTACAACTTAAAACTATCAGAACGTAGCGCTAACAAAACTTCTTTAAACGAAAGAGAAAGAGAAAAAGAGAACTGCTCGTGAAAAAAACCAAACAGCTAACTAATAAAATTATCCCTGACCTGCAGAAAATCAGCCCAACAATTTCTTAGTCGATATCCTAACCTCCCCTCCAAAACCAAAACCAAACCAAACCAAAACAAAACAACAACAACAACAAAAAACAAACAAAAAAAAGCTCCCTCTTTCTACTGTGAATGAGGGAATGAGCCTACCGGAGAGCTGCAGTGAACCAAAAAATACAGTTACTGGTCTGGTTCTAGTGTCCCAGTGATGCCACTCTGGGCACACCTGATGCTCGTCGTTGGATTTTAGGCAATATTTAAAGGTAAAAATTTAAAACTAAGCTACAATAAGGAGATTAGCATATAGCCAAAAAAATAACATTTCAAGCAATTCCTTTATATACTAAAAAATCTGGAATATTTCTTTGAAAAATGATAAAGTAATAAAATAAATTCTATAAGAAAATTTGAGGAAATAAATTTGAATGAATTTCAGCAAAAATGTGTGTAATAGGCGGTAACAAGGAAGTCATGTGGTGTCCATATCAGATATTTTTATATTGTCTTTGTAGTTTCTGCTTATTGCACCTTTGCAAATTAAGCATTATGTTTAAATTTATATTGTGCTTGGAATTTCTACATATTGCACATTTGCAAATTAAGCATATTATTCATTTTCCAAATTAAGCATTGCGCCCGTTCTTGCTCTTCATCGCTGTAGGCATCAGTCATTGCTATACAAATCTCCGAAAGAAAAGAAAAATCATTTTTCCGCTTCAAAATTTGAACTCGAAATCCTTTTTTTTTCACCCTTTTTATCTCTTCATTTTCTTTTTGGACTTTTTTCTTTTAACCTTTTCTAACTCTTCCTGCATTTTTAGCTTCTTGTTTTTGTTTCTTATTAATTAGAACCTCATATTACTTTACCAATGTTTCTTTTTCGGTGCTACAGTTAAGATGGCAATACTCTTTTGCGTTGCCCTTTGTTAGACTTTGCTAGGTGAAGCCCCAGGAAAAGGACTAATCTTTGAGGGTGAAAATAGATTTTTTATTTTAGGAAAGAAAAATAGATAGAATTACGCGTTTCGAGACTTTTTGGTAGAATCGGTTTAAACACCTGCGTGCCAGCGCGTGAGGCCTTACCCCAGACTCAACATATCCGAACTTTCGAATTAATAATTAATGAATAACTTACATAGTATGAGAGCAGTCAGTTTAGGAAGTAAAAAGAGTACACAAAGTTCATGCCAGATTTTTCAGTAGAAGCTGTCGAGCTGATGAATAGAGATTAGAAAATAGTGAAAAGAAGAAATATAAAATGCTTCGGAGAATATCGGTACTTTGCGATCAAATGATACCAGCAGTAATTACCTGCTGCTAAATATATTAGACTATAAGCATAAAGTAATAATAAATATATATGCCATAAAAATCGTTTGGAGATGAAGAACAGCTCTCTTGCTATTTAGAGAATTGTTGTAGTCGTAGCTATAAATTCTAGTTTATGGTTATTTTATTCTAGTTATTTTGCCTTGGTTAACATAAAAATTCTTGGTTAAGTGATAGTAATATGTCCGTAACTGCACAATTTTTAATGTTTTGTAAATTCTCTTGTTACGAACGTACTAAGTAGAGTTTGTAATTTGACGCATAACGCATTTCTGGGCAATTTGTAATTTTTTTTCTTTCTGTTTGTTTTACAAGAATATGCTTAAACTGGACAAGCAACGTATTTCGATGGGGGAATGACTGCGCTTACGTAAAGGAGGCGGTCGTAAGGATCATATTTAGCAAAAATTCTGTTAAAAAATTAAAAAAACTACTGAGTGTTATTAACTACCCCTCTTACAGTAACTCCTGGCTTCCCTACGTTTTTAAAATCCTGTTAAGCCTAATGTGACTTTCACTGATCGTTTACTCTGATTACGTTGGCTTCATTTAAATGAGTATTTATTTTTGAACATTACAAATACTTTATATGTATTTTTTAACTCACATTAATTAAAATTTTTGAATGCATTAATAACATAACTTAGAATATCTGTTCAGAGAGTTGAAAATTTGCGAAACACTGATATTTTCCGAGTCCTAATTGAATTTATAAATGCATCAATAGAAACTGTATCTGAGTCGGTCAAACTAGAGAACATTCAGAAGCTTCGGAGAATATCAGCAGAAGTAATATTAAAATTAGCAGAAATGATGTTTTTAATAAACACTAGAAATGATGTTTTAAGTTATTCTTGAGGAAATTAATGCATATAATGTACTGGGCTGTTTGTGTTTCAAGTTTATATTTCGCCTCTTGTGGAAGCTATTTCAGTTAGGGTCTTCACACTGAGTGGTCTGCTTTTGCTGCTGTACAGCGTCTAGAGGTACTGAAATGATACTTAAAAAGCTAAACGAAATTAGCTGATACTGAAATGATACTTAAAAAGCTAAACCCAATAAGCCATTGAAGCCATTGACATCATTATTGTAAAACATGTTAATGCCAAAGATCGTTTGTAGGGTCAAAATCATAGAAATGGATACCTAGCGGGAAAATATTTAGTATTTGCATGTGGATAAAACAGAACTGAGTGACCTGACATATGTGTTATTAAAATTACAAAAATTAATTCTGCTGATCAGTGGGTAAAATGAATTAATATTAATAATCTAGATTAATTTAAATTTATGGAATTAATATACTATAAGAAATAGAGTGATTTACGCGAAGATCCAGAGAAAAGTGATGTTTTTATAAAGGAATTTACTAACGTATTAAGGATTGTTTAGAAACTGAGAAAAAGAAAATTTCATTTTCTGCTCCAATAAAGAAATTTTACACACTGTGGAACATTTCAGTAAGCATAAGGAGGAATAGAGTACGCGCATTTAGACTCAAGTTTCAGAAAAGTACTAATAATGATACTGAAAGAGATTAAAGAGTTTTCGGAAAGAAAGAAGCTCAGAATAAAAGATTTATACTTGAAATTATAAGAAGAATTTAAAATAATGATGGTAATTTTACGACAACAATGCAAGAGTCTTTGAAAGTTGCTACCCATTTTCACATCTTAGATGACATAGTACCAGAAGATTTGTCTTATACTAAGAATGAAAGATTATTCTTCGATATATTCTGGGCGTAACATTAATTTAAGGGAGAAGAAGGTGATCCTGAATTTTTAGTTATCAAGAATAATTGTGCTTCAGGTCCAGACAGATTAGCCTTGGATGTCTTTAATGAAGTGAATTTCGTAAATACTATTTCATTCACCAATATCTCCAATGCCTGTCTAAATGAAGGCTATTTCCCTAGTTGTTGGAAAGTTATTTTCATAAAACTGATAAATCTCAGAAAATCCTGCTGCATATCGGCCAGTTTGCCTCATGCTAACTTGAGAAAATTCTTGACAATTAATAAATCAATGGTTATCATACCATCTCTTTTCTAGTAACTTATCTGAGATTTTACATTACTTGTTCCAGGAAAATGTGCTGTTCATGCGTTGTGAACGTGGTCAATATTGTTCACCAGGTTAAGAAACTAGTTTAAATATTAGTACAATTTCCATAGATGACAAGTTAGCTTTCATCATCTTACGGTGCCCAACTACATCGGCAAAATTAAAAAGCGTTAAATTGTTTAAGGGGCATTTATGTATTGGTCAAAAATTATTTGTCTAATCATTACTATACATTGTCATAAAGGAAGTATACCTATTGTAAGAAATACGAAAAATTGCAACCACAAGTCTCTTGTTTTATACCTATGTTGCGGAATATTATTGCGAAGTTCGCTTTAAAAATCGAACTTGAAAAAGGTGAAATCCCTCAAACTCATGATAATGACTTTTTGCTGGTTGCGTATGATAAGAATAGAATTGAAGGTTACTATTAAATGTTTCGTGTTTATTCATTAATTCTAAGCTAAGGATGCCACTTCTCATAAAATTAAAAATTCTGATGTTTATACCACATGACTTCCTTGTATGGAATATTAAATTATATCCAATTTCACTGCATTTTATTTAAACATATTGAATTAACAGTTAACGAATTTTGAATTAAATCTACTTCGTCGATAAGGCATAAACCACAGCAGAACAAATGCACTCTTTAAAATTCACTATATTTATTTACCATTTCACTTCGGCGCCGAACGCAGACGATTTAGCACCGCTTACCTAATGCGCATGCCCTACTAATTAATTCAGATCTCACTTTGCGATAAGGCAAAAATACATAAACATTCAAAATATTTTCATTAAAAATTGATAGACATAGAAAAACATAAAACACCAAGTACAGTTAAAACAATTTAAAAAATTTTTTACAATTAAAATTACAATTTGTACGCAAAAACAGGCTAATAACTGAAATCATAATTCCAGAATGAATCAAGCTTAATTTAATTCGCAATAATAAAAGAAGACGTTACTTTATTGTTGCGAAGCTTAGTTTCTCTAGATTGGCAATAAATCCACTATTCTCCTAAGCTTCAAATGTAAACAATATGGGCTCTATCATAACCAAAAATAGGCTTAGCCGCGCTTAAAAAAACTTTTAAATTGTTGATAATTCCTGTACTTTAATCTCTCCTTTCAGTTTCCTCAGCAGAATGCAAATGAGATAGTCAGTATTTAAACTGAGGTTTTTGGAGTGTTAAGACAGAGCATGTTTCTGCTTTCTTGCGCTGTCTGTTTCTTCCAGCTCTGATAATTGCAATGATTCGGCTTGCGTTCTATTCGCTGCCGACAATTTGATTTTGACGCTGACCTTAGAATTACTGAGCCAATTTTGAATAGCATTTAGTTGTGTGGTCTTTGACTACTGTGCCACGTTAACTTAAATTTGACTGTGTCTGTTTAGTTGCCTTATCACGAGCTGTAACTGATATCGGTAGCACAAAAAAGTACCTTTACGTTCTTAAGTCTGTCAAATAAAACAGTTAAAAGGGACTTTGTAGTTATTCCAAATGTAGAATCTTCCGTCTGCTAGGGTTATTGCATTAATTACCAGTTCCAGTTTAAGTAAAACCCCACACAGTTCTAAATTTCAAACCAGATTAGATATAGCCTTTATTATACAATAATGTATTATAAAACAAAGTACATTTAGACTCAGTGATTCTTCATCGGTCTTCCTCCGAATTAGCCCCAATTATAAAAAGATTCCACCTGGATAGTCACTAATCTACAAATGTTTTGAGATAATGACACTGTTAAGGTTTTCGGAGACATTCGAAGTGTTTTGAAAGTTTTATCATGTTTTAAACATAGAATGTGTAGTATTTTTGAGGTTAAAATATTGCTAGATCATTTGAGGAAGAAAAATAATATAAAATTATTCTGGATACGGGATCATTTTGGTATTCTTAGGAATGAATTCGTTGACTGGTTTGCGAAATCCGAAACTTTTTGAATGATAGCGTTATTACCATTTTCTTTTCAGACAGACTCACCGGAAGTCTGGTTAAGAAAGAATTAAAAAAAATGGTATAATGGAGATAGAGTCAGGGAAATGTATAATGTGTTAATGCAAGTTCTGGAACCTCGTTTATTATCAGATTTTGATTTGACTCAGAATATTCTATGAAGAGTTTCCACAATATGTAAATCGTTTCAATAAAGCGAATGTACGACGTAAATGTGATAAATTGAATGAAGAGGCAGATATTAATTATTATATTTGCGAATGTCCAATCATACTGGCATTTTACTGAAGAGAGCTCTTCAGTAAAATTTTTTCTAATAACTATAAACTATTATTTATAACTCCAGAATACCGTACTGGTACACAAATATTAATGAAGCTCATTACTAGGTGGAGATATTGTTACATATATGTAATAGCGAGAGTTATATAGTACTTCTAGTGTCTTTTTGCTGTACAATGTTTTACAGAATGTTTGTTACAAAGTTTTGCTTGTTTAGGTTATGCAAATCCGGAAGACACAATACTAAGCTCTTTTTTGTTTTTTTCTTCATAATTCCATCAACCGGATCCAACAGGCTGATGTGCATCTAACCCAGTGGGCCAGCTGTTCTGTCGATGGCGAAAAGAAAGAAGGTGCTTTGTACTTTTTTTTGGTGGTAAGACTTATCATAAATGTTGTTATTTTTTTAATTTACAAGTATCTAATTTGGCATTTTGGTGACGTGAATGCAATTCTTTTCTTTTCCTAGGGACAATTTTTGTCTTACTTTTCATATTGCTTTGGTGCCTGGAGTGTCAGATTTTAGCAGAGCAAGCCTTAATTTTTCTTAGCTATTTAATTAATTAACATTTGTTAAATCCTGCTTGAGTATGTTTTATTTATTAAGGAATGAAATTGGCATCATTTTGGTTAAATTATGTTATTTTTTTATAGAAAATATTCGAAGCTGTCTTCCTTAAAAAGGAAGTCATGTTTTTAAACTTGGAATAAACTACTAATGCCGATGTCTAATTGATTTAAGCAAATTTTTATTATTAAATTATATTTTTGAGTTTAATTTTATTCATCACCGAATTTTGATCAAATTAAAGGAATCCAATCACATTAAAAGAAGTTGAGTTAAAACATATAATTACATATTTTTAATAAAGTTAATAAATTGTTGAGTTTTATCGATTAATATATATTGTCTAGTAAAGGTACATAATGAGAAAATGTTTTTTCGTACTCTTATCTCCTGTGAACTTCGTGTATATTTTCATAAATATCAAGTGCATCTTTCAACGCCTTTTCGGTAAATTTAATTTAATTTTTTTTCGGAAAAGGATTACAGCTAAAGAAAAGGTCGCCATTCCTTTTTTGATAAATAATTCTACTACACAGCATTTAACTATATGTCTTCTGAAAACAAAATTTCTTGCTCAAATCTCTTAAGCTAACTTCCCAGGAGTTTCGGAAATTTCATATCCAGCTCACAGTTATTTCTACGTAACAAAGCCGTCTTCATAAAAAAAGTTCTTTTCATGCAAACGCTACTGTTATCATTTTAGATCTCAGAGGAATTAAGAGAATCTTTCCGGACTGAAGAAATTTTTATCACCCTAAGAAAATTGCATTTTCTTGTTCGGATAATTCAGAGTGTCCAACATATGCATATAAAACAAGTTTCAAGAAGTTTGGAGTAATATGCGGCCATTATTTTTTATTGCAAGTCAGAAGATATTGCATTACTTTTTCCATTTGCTTTATGTCATTGATTTTAAGGTATTTTACAAAAGCAATTAAACAAAAGCAGAACTTAATCATTAAGAGCTATTCATAATAATTGCATTTAAAAGTCTAAATCAGCAGCTAATACACAAATATTTAATTCCTTATTCTTGAACCATGATGTCTTTGCTTCTGGAAGTTAGTGTTTTCTTTTATTTAGTTTGATAATTTATCTATACCAAAAATATTTAGGAATGAGACTTCTTTGCATTGTCTAAGTCGTGATTTTTAACACTAAAAGTTAGGAAGCTGGATTTCGTAAATGCTAAATATCCTGGAAATTAGAGAGCTAAAACACACGTAAGATCCTTTGACAACAATTCTGTTTTGTTAATATTTGCAAATGTCTTGCAAGCAACTGTGGAACTTATTTTTTGATGTGTTTTCTAATTTAACTACTTTTGAGCTTCTCATTTCTTCTACTCTTGATGTTGCTGGCCTTTAGCTTAACGTGAGAACTCAGACAAAAGTGGCATTTTGTGAGGCTGAATACAGCGAATGTGAATGATAACGAGGAATTCGAAAACCAGGATATACCTATTGGACGGGGTGTTGTAGTGTATCAAAACCAGTTACGTATTGATTCAGTCTTTCAATTCATGCATAACATTGTTCTCGATGCCATGAAAACCTTCAGCTTGATCTTGTCTTCATACGATCGCTTTATATCTGTAGAATTTGCTTGCATGGAGAACTTGATACCTTTCAAGGAGCTGATACATTGAAGTTGTATGGTGCCTTTGGCGTCTTTCTTGGAAATACCAAAAATGTTGATTTTCTTTATGACAAAGAGTTATCGTCATAATCTTGCTACAATATTTAACAGATTTACTTTGAAAATTTTTCCAAATGTTGAAAGAAAAGGTATCATTTTCACATATTGCAAATAATTATTTCAACAAAAATCTTTTTCACATATTGCAATGTTTTCCCAAAGGATTCCTAGGTATAGCGGAAGGACAATATGGCAGTATTATAAAAAGCTACTTCTAAGCACACGAAGAGCAATTTAAACAAATATTCACAAAAGATTCTTTACTACGAATATACTTTCGGCGTAGTTCTGTGCATCGATAATATTAGTTTACATGCAATCGCGATAGTCAAAAAGTAAATTGATCCTTGATAAATGAAACGTGCTTTTCTAGTAGAATACTCGAGTTTGCTGCTAGAAAAGCAGTTCATCATATTCTAACTAGAATCATCCTTCTTTCACAAATTTATTGGTACTAAACGCTAATTGTGCTTAATCTTAAAAAAATAGTTACATCATTATTTGCCTGTATGCTGTTAACCATTTTGGCACACATAGTCTTTCTCTCCTGATTCCCATCTTGGAGTCGTATCGCGATCATCAGTGAACTTCAAGCACCTGTCTTTCAATGTCCTTCCATACAAAGTGGTTTTGTCTTATTTAGATGCATTTGATAAAAACTGTGCCAGCTTTCTGTGTTCCGCACATAGTTCTGGAGTCAAATAATACTTACTAATCGCATGCTTTGGATTTTGAATTTGGGTGTGTTGCATTAGCAATCTGAACCTGCATTTTGGTGTGAATTGTCCATAAAGTCTGCGGTTTTGAATTTAAAACTAAAAGTTTGTAACTTATCTTATGTGAACTAACCAGTTATAATGATTTGATCTTTGCTATAACTTCGCCTTTCCATATACCTCACTAGAATGCAAATTAGCTTCCTGTGTATTTAATCTGAGGGCTCTGAATCTTCGAAAGAGAGAGCATCTGGCACACGCGGCTGTTATTAGTTTTTCGCCAGCTGTATCAAAAAATGATATTCCGGCTTTGGTATTCTCGTTAGCCGATGCTTTAAAACAACGCGCCGGTAAAATAACTGATTGTGCATGTGTAGATTGCATTGTCCGTGCTTGAATTTAATTGTCTGTTATAGCTTAATTTACATAGCTACAAGTAGTGATTCGATTATATTAAAAATTGTGCTTTTATGCTCAGGTTTTACTAAAATGAAAAGGTTATTTTAAATTTTCTTCTTTATTTGTGAGTGGTTGAGACGTAGCGAAAAATCGCTATTAGTCTACTAGGATCTGCAGAACTTTAAACTTTAGTTTGCGAGTTCAGTGGCAATGCTACACGTTACTCAGTGAATGTATAACACAGAAATAAGCATAGTCGACCAAATAATTAAAAGTTGCTAGTGAAACATTTTCTACTGATAATCTTCGAATCTTATAACAGAGAAAAGTGAATGAACAGTTCATGGAGGGAGTCTGAAGAATTGGGTCTCGAATTTCCTAATTCCATTCCATGTAGATACAACACCTCAGATCGCTAAACCCTATGCTGATGATACTTCTGAAAGTACTTTTCCTTTCTGTTCACCTAACAATGTTATTACTTTTCAGTATCTACAGATTATTCCAGAAAAATGAATATTTTCAAGCCAGCATATTCCCATGGAAAATGTAACGATTCCATGGGTTTTGATTATTTCGTTTTGATTTCATTCTTTTGAAAGCTTAAATGGTTTCTTAAGAAATTGATAATTTTTTTTCCGAACTAGTATTTTATACATTTTCTTCTCTTGTGTATACCATATTAAATTAATTAATTGCCCCATTTTAATTTCCGCTATTAGGAGTTTCTTTTCTGATATTGGTTTTTGACTTCCTTTAATACTACGTTTGGGCAAATCTGTACTTTTACGGTTAAATACATCTTCTTTCTTTTTTTCTCTTATTTCTTAGCCAGAAGTTCTATTTCTTAAGCAGAGCCACAGCGGAAGTAGCTACACTTTCTGCAGACTAACTTATACACCTTGGATGTTTTCATTTTTATTCAAATGATAATATTTTATAATATTTTTAATGTGGCTTAATTCACATTTTAACAAACATACGGAATTTTGACAAAAATATTGGGGATCGTCATCTCTGAAGCAATAAAAATATTGTTTTAGCTTTTTTCTGGGTTTGAAATTGTCTGCTGAAATTTTAAAATTTAACATATGGGTAAAGTCGAAGAAAGCTTCTTTATCTTGGTTGCATTCTACTTTAGTATAACACAATTGCTGTTTTCTTCGTTTCCTTCTGGTTATCAGATAAATTATTGTACTTTTAGTAGGAAAGGTAGGAAAGGTTTGCTGATAAATTCGATCTTAATTTTTTGATTACTCATATCTTTTAGAATTTTATCTTTTCAACGGATAAATATACTACGATATTATTTTTATTTGAGAAATAATATTTTTCCTATAGTATTTGACATACCTGGCATACATTCTGATGCTATACTTCTTCTTATTATTTTTTCTTTTTTAAAGAATTCACTATGTGTCGTAAGACGTTGATATCATCTCTAATATACATGAAATTAATATTAACTACATTGGAAGGCAGGGAAAGTCTTATTGCTCCGGAATAACTTAACAACTTACTGTCGTATGGTTGTTTTGAGAAATATTCCTTTAGAACTTCTTCTCCAATGTCCTTATGCAATAACTAGAATAAGAGTTATACGAATTTAGAAAAAAACATATCGCAGATATCTAGTATAACTCTCCCTTGAAGCAACTGGAAAAAAGATAACTTTACCTAATCTGCAGAAGCTAATCAAATTATCTAAAAAAATTTCCATCTATCAGCATACAATTTACTAGTGATAGCTGAAGAAAAATAAGTTTTATAACGATTGAAAACTGCTTTGTTCAGTGCGGAATTTAAGAACAGGAAATCTGAGACATAATCCATATCGATAGTGAAATTTCTGACAACCTATAAAACCCTGACAATCAAAAGGTATTTTTAAATACAGAGAGCAGCTATCACTACTATGACGAAAATAAAGTTTATGTAGATGCTGTTGCGTTGAACAAGTTATTGCAAAAAACTGCTACTATGATAATGGAAAAGTAATGGGGATGACAATTTTGAGCAATATGGTAAATAATTAGGCAGCCAGAAAATGCGTTTTTTAACTATAACAATATATTTTGAAAGATGAAAATGAAATACACTGTATTGCTGTGTGTGATATCAATGCTGTTGAACCTCTTCATTTGCAGAGTTTAATAAAACAAATATATTACGTATGGTAAGCTTCTGACAAATGATTATATTTACGCGTAATATTTATATTATTATTTGCACATTTATATTATTATTTACTTATTTTGGATTATTTACTAATATAATCTTACTGCTTTATGTTCCCCATGTTTATATTCACACTAAAGTGTTGCGCAGTATTTAAACATATCTTTTTCATTTTCTTCTCATTATTAATATTTCTTGTCTGGTCCCAGTATGTCACTTGTAGAATGAACTAGATGACTATATACAGCTTAGTTAAATTATTGTATAAGATATTTTATCTTAAATTTCACATTGCTGATATCTCGGCAAATGATCGATGTGAACTGAGAAACTGCAGATTTGCCCATGCGAACCATAAATTTTGTTTTGAGGTTTCCTTCACTGTTTTTTGCCAATGAAATTTGCTGTTCTTTTCATTAAGAAAATATTTGATCTTCAATGTTTTGTGGAAGAATATCCATTTATGGTACTATAGGTAGGATTCACTGTAGATTAGTCAACTTAATAAAGTCTTGAAATTTGTATTAAAGCAAAGATATTACATTTAGCAAAGATATTACATTTGAATAAATCTCTTCCAACTCATACGTTACTTCTAAATTGATTCTGAATAGTATGCGTAGGAGACAAATATCGCAATGAAGTAAATACCAGTAAAAAATTCCATGTAAAGAAACACAGGGAACCTGCTAGGAGAGTGTATATCGTTCGAAAGCGAGAAAGTGAGTTATGAACAGGCATATTACCTGGAAGCTATCGTTCTGTGTGTTGTCTCAGAACACTCATGTTAATGACAGGTACAATTTGTCCGAAAGCTAAATTACACATCATAATGAAGATGGATGTATTATGTAATATACAACTCATGCGATATAATGTAGTAAATGATTGAGTAAACTCTCGGTAATTGAATTTCAAGACTGAAGTTTGTAATTGCTCGAACTTTCTTCTTTGAAGAAAGAGGAAAATTTCTTGATTTTTTTGTTTATGTATATTTTTGAATAACCAAGAATTATATACGTATTTGAAAACCAGAAACTACAAACTAACTTTGAACGCTAAATGCCTATTCTATTTTTTCATCAGTGACTGAAATTGAGTTATTTGTGAAATAGAATAGGACTTTTTTTTTCTTTCATAAAACGCTGAGTTAATAATTAATTTATTTGTTGCAAACATTTAGTGTTAAATAAAAAAATCTAAATTAATAATTTGCTTTCGAGAATCTATTATTCAGTTGCTATACAAGAAAATTAGAAAAAAGAATTAAATTAAAAATTATACCTTTTAGCTTACTAAGGAATACTAAATACTAAAGGAATACTAAAATTTTGCTACTGGAATTTATTATGATTTATTGAAGTAACCCCGAAGAAGATTACTCACATGTCCAGACCATTTTATTCTTCAGTGAAGGTGGGTTGCCTTAGGTGAAGTTCAATCCGAAGTTTTTCATGTTCTAAGAAATACTACCTACTCTCAGAACTGATCACTTGTATGTTCTCAGAATAGCTGTCCCGACGATATAGTGGTTAAAGGAGCCGACTGCGATACCAACGGGCTCGGGTTCGAATCTCGGAGAAGGCATGGTTGTAAGTGTCCATCCCTTCATAGGAGGCAAAGGTGGTCCACCTATTAGGTGCCTCCATAATAAAGCGACCACCATGTCTGGCCTTAGTAGTTTCGAAGTCGGCTGAGGGCCCGCCATTGGAAAATTTTTTTTTCTCAGAATATGATTTAACTCTGCTGATACTACTACTACTACTAATAATAACGTTTTCATCAATGGTGTATTCTACTTTCTGAGCTTTAGTTTCCTCAGTATAAAATGTTTTAACATAAATTCTTATACATTTGGAAAAGAAAAAAATATGTGTAAATTATTTAGTTACCTCAACAAAAAGATACGCGGTCTGTGACAATGCTAACATTTTATTGATTTCAAAGCCAAAGACCGAAAATGAATGCAAAGAGATATCAACGTTTATATTTGAAAATGAAATCTACCGAAATAAAATTTAAATGTTCCATTTTGTTTTACAGTTACCAAGGTAAGATTTTCCTATGGAAACAAAAAGACCGGAAAAGAAATTAAAATAAGCGTATTATTTAAGTTTATACAGCTGCAGAAAATAAGATATAAAGTATTTAGTTTCATCTTAAACTGTCATAAAACAAAAAGAATTATTTTGTGTTTTGACTTTCTCAAAAGGTTGACAGTTCTACAATAAATGTCAGATCTAAAATAGATTATGTGCAATTCTAAGCGATAACAAAAGTTTTGTTTTTGCCTGGAAAGTAAGTATCGAGGTTACAGCATTTATTAGAAAGCTATAACAATCAATTTATTTCTAAGCCTCTCTCTTTATTGCTTTACGAAGAGATGGAAGAGGTTGTAAATCAAGCGAAATTCTAAATCGAAAAGTTTTTGCTTTGTTGTTAATCGGATTCTATTAGGAATTTGTTACGAAAGTTGGTTGTAATACTAACCACGGTTATAGCATTCATTGAGGAGATAATTTATTTATTTCTTGCTGCATGTATCAAAGAAATGTGCCCCAGTTTGAAATGATAAACAAAATATAACGACCTTTTATAAGGTAGTACGGTTTTAGTAAACATCATAAAAAAGAAAAAAAAAATTAAAGTATTTCCTCGCTATCATTGTCACCTTCTTCGCACGGTCTCTGACATCCTCGTCTCCACCTCGCCCTCGCTACCGGTGCACAGGTGGCTGTGGAACTTAGGGACTTAGGGTTATATATATATATGAGTATAATATAATCTAGAGTGTGTATATATATATATATATTCTGAAAAATACCTTTTCAATGTGTTTTTAAATTGAATTTCCGTTGCTTGGAGATGTAATATGGAGAGTTTTCTTTTTATATTTTATAGTGAATTATTGCTTTATTACTTTGCAGCTTTAGCGCACGTTTTGGGCTTATTAATTTACTTTTAATTACGTTCATTATGAATATTAATTCAAACCAATAGCAGCTTAATTTAATAATAGCAGCTTAATTTAATACAGCGCTATTTTAATAACAGCCTGCTCTCAATGTATTATATCTCCAAGAAACTTTGTAGTTTTGTCGCCAATTTAGGCTAAACATTCTTCAGTAGAAAACTACTTATTACTACAACCCTTTTGCTTCCATCTCTTAATTCGTACTTGCATTCCAGTCATTTGGTTTTAAAATTTCGAAGGCAAGTTGGTTAATTTTTGCTTACTAGTTTGATTTTTAAATTTCTTTTTGACTACAGTTTTTAACTTTAATTTTAATTTTATGGATTATTTCTTTTAATCTTCTTATGATTTTTTAAAATTTGTTCTTGAATCTACTTTTGTTTTTACTTTTGTATTTGAAATGAAAAGAGAGTGTAGGGGATATGTATTCTAAAGTAAGCATCTCGTTCAGATTAATTGTGTTCTTAGTGAAAGATTATTTGCTTTTTACAGGATTCTTTTGGTTTAGTACTAATATCTTTATTTTGATTGAGAATCAATTAGATTTATGATTTGAATCTAGCAAATAATTTGATGCTTAGTTGGAAGTAAGATGAAACACTTTCTCTTATTTTAGTTACTGTTTATTGATGATAGATTGGTTTGTCCCCTTGATAAATCGATTAATCCACTATCAATAACAATAACTGTTTTTCTATACTTAAAAAGTTTCTTTTTGATTGTGGCATTTTTGCGATTTAGTTTTTCCTTAACTGTGTTCAAAGCAAGGAGGACTAAAAATTTTATAATTTTTTAAATTCTGAAAAATACCTTTTCAATGATGTTTTTAAATTGAATTTCCGTTGCTTGGAGATGTAATATGGAGAGTTTTCTTTTTATAAGTTATAGTGAATTATTGCTTTATTACTTTGCAGCTTTAGCGCAAGTCTTGGGCTTATTTACTTTTAATTACTTTCATTATGAATATATATACACACTTTGATTATGAGGCTTTGATTATAATGCTATGTTATTATTTTATTATAATGAGGCTTTGATTTGTACTTTTCTAAAAGTTCCACTTGTTTGAATTGCTTTTGGTAGGTCACATCATTTGGTTTTACTTTTGGTTTTGAATTTTACACTTGCCTACATAAATGACGAAACACGAATTGATTAATTGAAGAGTTAGGTTTGAGGGCAACTTCCCCTTGATAAGTCTGTCTTCTGCCAGCTCAACAATTATTCATTTATGCATATTTTTTATTTTTAGGATTAAAAAAAATTATTGCAATTTTATATTTGTTAATGGATTTTGATACTTACACTTATATATATATATATATAGTATAGGAAATACAAATCATTAATTATTAAGTCGGGCAGCATGCTGCGAAATTAATTAAATAAACAAGAATATAATTAGATTCATATTAGACGATACTCATTTACTTCATTTTTAGGTGATTTATCTATCTACTTAAAATAATTCAGTACCCTTTTCTGAAATTTTCATTTTATTTACTTCTGTTTTGCATCATTTCGGTATTACTTGAAAGAAATTTATTCTGCTCTATTTTTATTTATATTTTTGGCATTTTGTGTTTAAAAAAATTTTTAAAATAGTTTTTAAATAATTTTTATTTTGAATTTTAGCTAAGAATGTTTACAGTTATTGAGCAGTGTTGCCATTTTCTTGATTTTACATTTCTTGGAGGCTTATTAATTTGGCAAACTGCATTTCTAGTTTCTAATTAAAAAACAAATCTTGACTTTTTAAGTCTTAATTTTATATTGTTTAATTTATTTAAGGTTACTTTAGAAAAGACTATAGCCTAATGATTATTTCAAAAGGAATTTTTAATGGTAATTCCTACTGACATTTTATTAGCATTTTTAATGATGTTGCAATTTTGCTTTATTAAAAAAATATTTAAAATTAGTTCATTTCTTCAGTTATGGGGACCGGATTCAGAAATGTATGTATACATGCATATATGGATGTATGCATGTGTTCATGTATGCATGTATACATATGTGTACATACGTATATATGTGGGTGTATGCCCACACACAT
Organism: Stegodyphus mimosarum; assembly: GCA_000611955.2. Lineage (NCBI taxonomy): Eukaryota > Metazoa > Arthropoda > Arachnida > Araneae > Eresidae > Stegodyphus > Stegodyphus mimosarum. The sequence continues at coordinate 186,640 of KK121649.1, read as the reverse complement.
GTACGCACACACATACTTATACATGTGCATATTTACATACATTTTGTAATTCGGTCCTGTTAGCAGAATACTACCGTTTATTTTTAAACCACTCACTCTGTAGTTTTGCTGATTTATTTCATAAATTTGTTTGATAATCATCTAAATATAATTTAGGAATGTGGCTGTGTTGAAAATGTTTCAGCTGTTCTTTAGAAAAGACCAAAGAATTTCCAACTATTTTTATTTTATTATGTTGTTTTGCTTTTGTCTGAATTTATTTATAT
>KK121649.1:146909-181538 GCA_000611955.2 Stegodyphus mimosarum | reverse complement strand
TTTCCCGAGCGAGATAGACTTTCATTTTTAATCAATATCTGCTAAATATCGAAAAATAATTAATTATCCTCTTTTCTAAGATGATGTGCTCATTAAAGATAAATTAACTGGGTGTATATATATTCTACTTGTTTTGTAGTTTCAAACAGGGAATGGATGGATGCCTTACGTCAAAGTTACCATGAGTAAGCGAAATCTTTCTCCAACAAAATATGGGGCAATATAAAGATACTGAGCTTTTCAGAATGACTCATGCATTTAACGGCTCAATATAGATATTAAAGATAAATTTAGTGGTTGTGTGCAAATGTTCTACTTGTTTTGGAGATGCAAACAGTAAGTGGATGACTTACGGTTGTTACTTTGACATTCAAAGACACTGTGAGTAAGCAAAATGTTTTAAGAACAAAATGAGTGGCAATATAAAGACACCGAGTTTGTCAAATTAACTTATGCATTTAACGGCTCAAAATATTTATTAAAGAAAAGGATAAGATAGTAAGTAGATGACTTACGACAAAGATACCGTGTGTAAGCCAAATCTTTTACCAACAAGCTGTGGGCAATATAAAGATACTGAGTTTGTCGGATTGAGTTATGGGTTTAAAGGCTAAAAATGAAAAGTATAAGTAGTCCCCCCAGACACTAGTTTTCTGTGCACATTTATTAAAGATAATATTAAAACAATATTTGTCGTGGTATTTGTCAAGTGAATGTTAACAGTAACATATGTCGTCTTTCATTTCAGAAATTCTGAGATGGAGACAGGTGATGTGTCAGGACTGAGTGTTCTGTGCATCTGTTTAGGGAACATTGTGAAGTACTAGGGTCCTTATCCTTAAGTCCTGAACTGGAACAGGGAGCTGAAGAATGTTGGCTTTGTTCTGATGTAGAAACTGTGCTGGAGAATAACTGCACTTGAAAGGGATTTGAAATCCTCTTTTATTAAATCACTATTATTTACACACTTCCCAACTCGGGAGGGATACAGAAAGTAAAAGACCACACTTGGGCCTAACTTAACAATCAAATAAATTTAAACTAAACCTAAAATAGAAATCTAATTAAACTTTGCTCGCAGAGCAAATCGCGGAGTTTGGCCTCTAACTAAATGGTGCGTAGCAAGAAATACTAATACTAGCGCACTTCAATTTATTTCAATATGCAATCACGTAGTAAGCACTATGGCTTATAATTTTAGCTGCTAGCTGGTCAGGCGAACGTCGAGCAGAATGACCGTGATCTGAGATTAAAAGCTCTCTCACACTGAGAGGTTTCTACCTCTGGTTTAAATAGTACTTGGCTGTATTTCAAATTAGCATAAGCTGAAAACGCGCGCTTCTTCTGACGGGAAGTTGAAACCGAGAAGAGATAGAAAGATTTAAATTAAAATAAAACTTGGTTAGTTTAACTAAAACCTTACAGATGTACATACAGTAGTTTTTGATAATGCCCTGGACAATGCCATAAATATTGAACTACATCCATCTATTAATAAACTAAGGAAACGATATCGATATGCAGAATAATAGTCAAAAGATACCCGAGTTCATCATGAAATTCGATCATTGGGTTTGTTCATGCGATGCGGGCGTTGATATACCACTAATACAATTAAGAAATGGACTGTACTAATTAATATTTTATTTTACAACCTTAATCACATGCATGCCATCTTTCAGTAATGACTTACTACTAACAACAACAGCAGTAAAAAAAACTAAGCGAGCATTTACAGGGTTACTGTAATGAACATTCGCGCCATGCAAGGCGCCAAGAAGAGAAAAAATGACATAATCTTAAAGCTAAACTGTCCTAATGACTGAACAGAGTTCCCAGCAGCTTTCTGCAAAGAAACGAAAGAGGAGAATATATATCTGTGCTTCTTTGCTTTCTCGAAAAGTGAAGCATTTATTGAAAGAATTGTCACAGAAGAGGAGAAATGGGTACTGCTTCGTAATATTAAGCACTAAAGAACTGTGTGCGAAGTTGCAGAACTGTATCATCTACCTCAAAAAAAAAAGGACTGCATCTCTAGAAGGTTTTGTTAAATGTACAGTGGAATATCAAGAGAAAAATCTATTTCTGTGTAACCAAGCAATAAATGTTAACTCCTACTATCTATGGTTGTATAGATAGAATGAAGAACTCATATTTAATCAGCTACCATTCATCAGTCCTCAAAGCATTACCTTTCTTGGTAACGTCACACTTCATGTAGTTTTCATTACTAGGCGAAATTTATCGGAGCTGTGAGTGGAAAGTATTAACCCAACCATGGCCTTGACATTAAGACAACCATTTCATTCTATCAATGTAGAAAATCTTCTTTCTCCAAATCTTTGATGATGTAGATTAGGGATTCCCAACCCTATGTTCACGGGCACCATGGCGCCCGCCGCTGTGCGATCACAATAAAAATAATTTAGCTTTCAATAAAATTATATGTGAAAGTTTTCTCATTTTTAATGAAACAGAAATTGCGTCCAACACAGATACCAGCATAAAGCGAAATGAGACCGATCTCTTCTTTTATGTGCATGTAGTATTAAATCTATCCAACTACAAATTCACCTTGATAAAGTAAATGATGCCCGCCGTCCAACAGATATTCTAGAATGTACTCTTAGGGACAAACAGGTTGGAAACCCCTGATGTAGATGATATGAAAATAGAATCACGAGTGGAGTTTTATCGGTGTGAGATAATCCTGCTGTCAGATACATGGAAAAGGGCATAATGTACAGTATAATAGAACTGAATAGTAATTGAATAGTAGTATATAATGAATGCGAGTGAATGAAATAACTGCTGTTTTAATATTTATATCTCCATTTTTCTTTTTCAATTAAAACTAGAGTATAAATTTTGCATATAGCACTAAAAATTAGAAAAAGCATTTTAGCTTCCATATTGTAAAATTTCACTTTATAGTAGGAGAGCTTGAAACAATGTCAATGTCCAGGGCTAAATACACATAATAATACAAATGAATATTTAACTCGTAATTTTAATGAAGGTTTTAAAAGCTGATACAAAATGATGAATATATATACAATATGATAAGCAAATGATGAGTGTAAATTAGCAACTATTAAAGAAAAGTTGCTAATTTAAGCTCATCATTTTGTTAATTCCGTCTTTATGTCTTTACGCAAATACTTACATCCGCCCCATCCATTTGAAAGCGCCATCGTTAGTTCAGATCAAAATTTGTCGACTGGCCGGATGCGCCCTCTATATCTCATGAAGATGCCATTCAGCAATAAAAACGAGAGCTAAGGGTAGCCATTAAAGGAGGAGCATTTGTGATTGTCATTCCTTGCGGATTGCGAAAATTTGTTAACATGAAAGTTCTTTCGAGAGATTGGGGATAAGAAAGAGGTATTTGCCGTTCGGATTCCTTTTACCAAGGTTATATCTATCGAAATTGAAATAAAAGTTATCACTTTACAACTTGTAACAAAACATCTTGTACTTGAGTTCTGTAATAAACGATACTTACAAGGAATATTTCCCCCAATGATTAGTTATGTGGCTCAACTATGTATGTAAATCCAGGTTGGGAGATGAGTAATAACAAGAACAGGACAGGACAGGAACAAGTATAGGGGGCACCACGCCATCGCCATTATTGGCAAATATGGTACAGCCCCCATGCACTACCTCTCTAGCGTACCGCCTCTTCCATAGGGGACCTGATTACAGTAAACATAGAACATAGCACTAACACCATATAGGACATTGCACAACATACTTCAACACATAGGACATAGCACTAACAATATATAGGACATAGCACAACATAATGTTACAATATACTTCAACACATAGGACATAGCGTTATCATACTGTTACAGATTATTTACAATGCAAGAAGCTATGTTCTTTATAGAACTTGTTGGTTTTGGCATAACATATGCTTTATGATACCTAGGGTGTTATATTCGAATTATGTATTAATAACAAGAACAAGAATTAATAATAACAAGAACAAGAAGTTTTGGAGCTTGAATGAAATTTGATTGGAAAGCGAAATTTTTTCGTACCTGTTGTTGGTAAGAAGAGAAAAAACACGCAGGCTTAACAAATTCAATATCTATAGTTTTTTGTAAAATAAACTAAGATGCAGCATTTAAAGCACATATTACATTTACAGGATGAATTACATATCATTTAGTATTGCTGCCTTATCAGAATATTCTTACTTATTCCATTATAAGAACTGGTACATCTATAAATATGCTATGACTCGGAACTCTGAAGAAATCCTTAAACATGAGATGGAAGAAAAGACATTGATGTATTTTAGGATCAGGATAATTGACTTTATGATGAACGCCTTTTTATTAGCAGCCGCGCTAAAATTTACTATTCGTTTACTTTCAGGAATTTTAAGAATTATTGCACTATAAAAAATCAGTTTACATTACGTTTTTCAGTGTTAACTAGATCGACATCTATGTTTCTAGACAATCAGTTCTAAGGTGAACTGGCTGAAAACTTTATAGCGTTTAGAACGTCAAGTTTCTCTGATGCTAGCTGGAAACAAGGCAATTTTTACGATCCAAAATCCTTGGCACGCAGTAGAGGATTATTCATAATTTCGCAAAACATTTTTAAAATCCTTATGAGAAAATACTGTTAAAATCCATATAAAATAAATTGCGCAACCAGCATTGAACTAATAATACCGAAACAGAGAGAAGATTCACTAGAGTTTTCTGCATATTTCAAAAAGAACCAGTGTATCGATCGATCTTTCCTAATGCGGCAGACATGTAAGCGATAATACGTTATAATGTATATCATAAGCAACCAGCATCAGTGATGCAGTTATAAAAATTTTCGAGATCAGTGGATGATAGAGGCCGATGACAGCTTCCTTGACAAATGCCGTCACAAGAAAAATCATATGGGAATAAAATCGGAGACTGGCATGGCTGTTGCTTTAATGTGTAATTTCCTCGTCCTGCACATCCTATTTATATTTTCTGCGCATTCTGTTTACATATTTAGCAAAAATTAAAATACTTCTAGGAAATGTAGACGTAGATTGTCATCACTGGCTTTTATTTTAAACTGGGGCATCAAACTATCTTTCTAATATGGACAATTAAGTCCTCACGGTGATTCAGTGATATCTCAGTCACTCATCAGCAAATGCTAAAAAGCCGAGCTTTTATGAAATATGGAAAAAAACATGAATGAAAAACAAAAAAGGGAAGAGATATTTAGTAATATCGTTTTCATTGTAATAGTATTTGGTATCTGACATGTAGCTTATTTTTTATTAATTTTCAAATTATTTCCTGAAATTTTTAAATAACTTTGCAAATCTTTTTTATTTCAAATAATATGTTTTACTCCAAGAAATTTGATATCCCAAATTAATAAAATAAAGGTCTCAAAAATCATTGCATTTCGAAAACAACTAAATACTTACCCTCTGAATCTATTTAAAAACAACCTCTTTATTCCCTTTTATCGACTGACTGGAATTCGTTTGAATTTGCATTGCAGTTTGTGATTATCATAGATTTCACGATGTCGACATTTAGTTGGATTTTTTCGTATCATTTATTATTGTCCTTTTGGTCTTCGAAAGCACACACATAACTCAATAAGTAATTTTTCAGATTTGAAAGAAATATAATTGCTTTGATAATGGGAAAATTCTCTGTCCATTTCAAGTCAGTTTCACATTTTTGTCCATTTTTTTGAATTACCGCTGAATTTTTCAGTTGTTAGAGATCTTTTTAAATAAAATATTTCATTGAATAATTCATTAGTAGGTAAATCTAACATCAAAAAGTGTCCTTGCGAAGTTAAGTCATGCACCAAGAATCTCTATTCTACCGTGACATCCATTTAGGATTGTTTTCATTCTGCCATAACATCCATTTACCATTTACGTGATCCAGTTAAAGTTCTCTTATTGATTAAATTATCTTGTCCGATTTACTAAACATGAAATGCAGTTAGAATAAAAATCTAAAATGCTTTCACAGAAAAGTTTCTTTTTTGGACCTTGCGATTTGAGAAAAATATTCCAAGAATGCACAGTTATTTGATTAGTGAATTCGTTTCTTTTAAGAACATGCAAAAATGTAGCAACTTTTATATAGAAAGGTATTAACTACACATGCTTCGAATGTTTATAATATACTGATAAAATTACAGAATTTTGGATATGTAAAATGCTTGAGATAAAAATTACAGGACTTGGATATGTACTAATGTAGAATATTACACCCAAATGTGTGACTATTCCTCTCATTTGCGGATTTTGTCATTTATTTGTACAAAACATTTAAAGTATTGAAAAGTTATTTTGATTGGTTGAAATCCTCTGGATGCTAAAAGCTTTCAGATAATATATATTGTGGGGTTCCACCCTTTTATTTCACAGTTCAGTGTTAGGAACCTTGTGCACCGATAAGCGAATAATCGCTTGAGCGTGTGAACAGAGACGTAAGACTCAAGAAGGGTTGATTATCCTTTATTTCTTAAAATAATGATAAACACAGTCGGCTCCTATCTCAGAACGTACAGCAAAGCCTCCACTTGGGCTCGAACTCAAATTAATTAGAATTAAAACTTAACTAATGCTTAACAAAAAGATATAGCCGAAGCTATCAGGATTCTAAGTGGTTGGCCCCTAAATTAAGTAGGCGAAGCTATCAAGGGCCTGAAGTACGGACGAGCGTAGTAATAGCTTAGAGAGGGACGCAGCCCAAAGGCAAACGCGCGCTAGTCAGAAACGCTGGCTCTCTAACGAAGTCAGTGAAACATTGACTTAAATACGACGCTTACTCATTTGCATTAAACGCATTTCTGAAAATGCATTCATGTAGGAAATTGTAAGCTGAAGCTAGAAGAGATAGAAAAGTTGCATAAACTTAAAATAACTGTTATAAAATTAAGATGTAAAATTAAGATGATTCTTTTTGTCTACAATTGATTAATTTCAGCAGCATTTACGCGAAAATAGTTTTAGGATAATTTGTTTTAAGGAATATATATCTATATGCATAATATTCATGATTTCATATGTTTTGAATAATTTATCACAATTCTAAAATTTAGAAATGAACCAAATAAGGTAGATTTTTAGACTGTAAAAAGTTTGATTACGTGACATACAAAAGTATACCGGTCCCATAAGAGAAAGAAGATAAGCGCAGATCTGTATTATCTTCATTTATATGATCAAAAATATTCGAGATATTAAATTTTACAGAATTCCAGTATGTTAAAGAATTTTATGTTCACTTTATTTTGGTCTCCGTAAATATTGGTAACTAGGGATATTTTTACAAATTGCGCTAAAGACGGCTAAGCATGTAATTCAGCAATGCGGAACTTCGCCTGCAGACTCTATATAAAATTTATGCATCAAGTAAACAGGGAGCTATAAATATTGACTCAGAATGTTAATATGAACTTAACATTCTGTAATAGATTGTAGAGTCATTAGGTTATTTTGAAGCAGGAGATGTGAAACATGTGCAGTGCTCTCGCCGGGACTTGGATATGCGCTTCTCAAATATGCGCCGAATGGGTTACTGTTACACCACGAAGGCATGCTGAAAGGAGGGAGAAAATACCTTATAAATATGGGCTTAATATTTGAAAGAATATTAAATTTCAACATCTTTATCCGTAAAAATTAAATTTCTGTGAAATCCTTAATAGCGACTTTACTATTTCGTTTTGGTTAGTGAATGCAGGTTAAGTCATATAATTTTGATAATTATTTCTTGATAACATTTATATATTACAGAAACAATTGCTTTTAAGAGAACATTAGTAGAGAATGAAGGATCATACTAAACAGAAATTTCATTGTGTAGAGTGAAAATATTAGTAATCAAAGAGCATGCTCAAAAGCTTAAATTTTATATATTTTTGTTTCATGGTGTTGTGAGAGTACAGCTTCTGCAACCTAAAAGCTCATATTTTTAATTTATATTTGAAGATTATCAGGCTATAACGACCAAATATGCAAGAAGTGTTCCGTTAAGTATTTGTTTGGAAATTCCTTAAAAATCGTTGAATTATTTGATGTTATATTTGTAGGTTATTTATTGCAAATTTAATGTTTTATTCATTCTTTTCAATGGGATAAAGCGCGATTTTTGTCATTCTTGAAGGAGTTGAAGTGTACCTTTTAGTCTTTGGGTTGAAGATCTATCTGACTTTGATAACTTTGACGTTTTGAGTATTACAGAAATAGGTTTATTTATTTTTTTTTAAATAGCTTTAGTAGGAAAAGTAATAACTTAATAATAATCATAGACTTCGTTTTAGATATAAAATGCCAGGTTTTTTAAATTTTGCATATTTGACACAAAGACATCTCATAATCAATTGCTATAGCCTGCAAGCTTATTTTATTCTCTTCGTTTATTTGCATGGAAATATGATTTACAACAAATTGTTCAAGAGCAATTTAGGCACATTGGAAAGAGCTATATTGTATCACGTTCAACCTCTGTAAATATTTATGTACTGGCATTCTAAATTAAATTTTCTCATTATTCATGTATCTTTACTACATAGAATAAGCTTCTAATTTAAAAACATCGTGTAACATGCAATATTAAATTTCAGTTTATTGGCCAGCACACATTGCATCTCTTTTCGAAGTGATCCCTTGCGATTGCATTTAATTTATTTGAACTATTTTCCCAATCTTCTGAAGGTATTTTAATATCGTTTTTATGAAATCACTTCAAGGCGTAATTTCGGGAAACTACTTTTTCTCGCATTCTTGAAGTGGAATAAGATTACTTTGCAGTATATGTTTTTGGGAATTTTTATGAGAAGGAACATAACAATTATTTAAATGTGAAAATAATGTAGCAGTTACAAGAGAAATTAAAAAATAATGTGAAAAACTCGAAATTCGTGGATTTTTTCAATATGAAAGTGAAACAATCTAATATTTGCAAAATCTTAGAACTTATTTTGAAATTCGAGAAAATAATCATGACATTTCATGCTGGGATAAAGATGGTACTTTCAGAATAATCAGATTCAGATAATTTTTAATTAATCACGAATTTCTATTAATATCATTTTGATTAACTGATTTGATCGTGATGCGACCAGATAGGCTTTTCGTAAATTTCTTTCCTGTTTGGGTCAGTACATATTGTGGTAAAAAATTTTTGAGAAGGCCCCATTCAAGGATTCTGTATTAGTTGGTGGCTACTTCAAAGACAGTGTCTTCAACTGGAACTTAACGTTGGGCCGTATTTTAAGAACAAATTGCTTCTACCAGTTAAATTCTGCAGAGCAGTTAACAAGTGTAGGATAATTCCAATGATGAGATTTAAGCGATATAGAGCGATTCATATGAAACGGATGTGATTGTTATCTATTTATATGAATAAGAATAAAGCTGGTAAAATTTTTTTACACTAATGTAGTTATGCAGAGGAAATTACTAGCTTTTATAGTAAGGGATGAAACTGTTTTTCTCTTTTCTAAGTTTCCATCTTGGCCATTCATTAGAGTATTGCTCTGTCAGCCCTATGTACATTGAAAATGTTCAGCTTCAGGTCCTATGTTGAATGCTGTTGGGCATTAGAATCTTAGGCATCGAGAACGTTAAACGTGTTAAAGCTAAACAACCCAACGAAATTAAGGTACGGTTAGACAAGAATTTAAGTAACAGATGAGAGTATGGAACGACGTATCCAGATGTGTCTTCAGAAGGGATGTAGGAGAATATTTTCAGCTTTTACTGTAATATAATTTATATCTGAGATGCATAAAATTGTTGCTAGATTTATTGTTGCTCAAATAAAGAGGCAATAAAAAATACTACTTTTAAGTAAATCGTCTGCCGCCCAGATGATATATTGGTTAGGGAAGCCTACTGCGGTATCGAAAGGCTCGGGTTCGAATCCCGGAGAAATCATCGCTGTAATTGTCTGTCCCTTCATAGAAAGTAACGGTGGCCTACCTATTAAGTACTTCTACAATGAACTATTCATCTCTTCCGACCTTAATGTAGTCTAAGTCGGCCAAGTGCTTGGCGTGAATCACTTTACATGATTGACTGATTTGACCATGATATAATTATACGGCATTTCATATGACTTAAAAATTAATACTAATAGAATATTTCATCTTTTTTACACAAATATGAATAAAATATTTATAAAGTTATTTTAACTATGTTTGACAATTGAATAAAGAAAAGGCTGTCATTTAGCTAACACGTTGCAACTTGCTGCTCTCAATTATTACAGTAAGATATTAAGTAACTACTAGAATTTCTTTTCAAGCAATATCTTTTATGTGGCATTTATATTTTAAACAAAAAATCACGAGAAATGCATGCTCGAGAAGAGTTATAATATTCACTTTTTTGTTTAGAAATAGCATATGTATATGTGTAATATATTCAAAGGCAGTCAAAGACAGATATTTTAGGAGAAAAATTCTGCATCAGAAACTTATCTATAATATGCTGAATCTATTATATCTTCTAAAACATAGTTAGTTTCGATTTGACTCATAGTTCTAGTGCCAAATCCACTTGACGAGCTAATACTTCTAGGCAATTTATGCTTATTGACTTGTGCCTATATGAGGATTCTTTTCTATTGATGTATTTTTCTTTCATTTCCGGTTAGATTGCTGGGAAATTGTTTATATTTGATGATTTAAAGTAGCTTGTGATTCAATCTCGCAAAATGCTTTTCTTTGCCACCCAGACGGTGACTGCAACACCAAAGGGTCCGGGTTAGAATTTCGGACAAGGCACGGTTGTAACTATTCGTTCCTTCATAGGAGAAAAAGGTTGCCTACCTAGTAGATACCTACATAATAAAGTGACCACCGCTTCTGACCTTAGTAACGGCCAAGCATAAATCGGCTCAGTGCCCGCCAAGAAAAAAAAAGGGGGGGGAAGAAACTTGAATCACCTTACTGATTGACTGGATTGATCATGATAAAATTTTATGACGTTTCACATGACTTTAAAATTAAGATAAATAGAACATTTCTTTTTACAAAATTATGAATAAAATTATTTATAATAATTATTTTAACTATATTTTGACAATTAAATAAAGAAAGGTCTGTCATTTAGCTAACGCGCTGCAACTTGATTATAGTAAAATACTTCCGGAACTACTGGAATTTCTTTTCAAGCAATACCTTTTATGTGGCGTATTTATTTTAAACAAAAATCGATTGGGTCAGTTTTGATCTTTTATCATTGCAGAAGCTTAAATTGCCCATGAAATAAGCTAACGCACTAATTAATAGCTAAAGTAATAGGAGCTAGGAAAGTATTTGTAATCTCGCCTGACTTAAATGCGGCTTATTTTAATGACAAAATGCTTTTATTGAACAGTCCTTCCTCAACGTTTATCCTTTTAAATTAAAATTAAAAGTAGCTAAAAATGAAGCATTTCTTGGAAAAAAAAAATGTTCTTTGCTGTAATTATTAGGCGATCTTCCCACTTGATTTTCAATTTTTATGAATGCAGTGAACCTACAACTTCATAAATATCTTCTCAATTGAAACTAAAGGAATAAGAGAATTCTTAGGTTATTTTGAAGCTGGAACGTGAAAAATTTCCAATGTCTTCGACCGGATTCGAAAGCCGGACTTCCTGAATACGCGTGGGGTATGCTTTCAATTACACCACGAAGGCAGTGTTGCCAGAAAATTTTCAACTAAAGTAGCAAAAAAGGACTAAAAAAGTCGCAAAAAAATGACGTCAGTGTCACGTGATTTTTGTGACGTCATAGTTACGCATGCTCCCATGACATGGACCTTATAAGAGATAGACTAACCCAGTGGGCGGAGCGCGCGTCTCCCACATGTCCGCAAGAAGAAGCAGGGACGATCTAGTTCACTTTAACATTGAAACCTATGGCGTTTGTACCACATAACTGTTTTTAATTATTAAATGTGATACGTTGCACATTGATGAGATTATGAAAGTCACAATTTTTCAAGTAAGATTTAATACATCTCATTAAAGCACTTTTTACTGCACTTTGCGCATTGTTTTCATGCATAATTCTTGTATAAGCATGTTTACTTGGGTAAAACGGTGAAAACTCTAAGTACAAAATATATTAACTTACTTTTGCGTACAATTCAAGTAAAATTAACATGATTGATAGTACATGATGCTTTGAAACAAATAAGGTAAAATATCTGAAAATAGTTTTTAAAATTTTATGAGTATTTTCAGGCAGCGGATTCTAAAATTGTTATAACATTACAAGATGATCATTTATTTGATCATAATCATTAATTATTACCATTACAAGATGATCATAAGATGATTATTTATTTTAATAATTAATAAAATTCGGAGCATAAAATTTTCTGAGTGCAATGAAAAAAATAAAATAAAGTAAAATCTGGAAGCACTCAGATTTTATATTGCGCCCAAAGGAACTTTTTTAACGTTTTATGTGTTACCTTTATTTATTGAATATCATGTTCTTCGAACGTAAACCACATAAAATTCAATTCAAATGCAATGTCACAAAATATTTGAAAACAACATATCTTTAGAATTTCCGCGCTGGAGATAAAAATGTTACTTAACGTACAGTGTTGCCATTTCTCGCTTTGAACTCTTTGAGTTTGTTAATCGAAAATTCGTTAAAGTTTTACAAAATATGAAATGGATTAAAGCAAATTCGCCATTCAGCCACCCAGGTGTCTATGTTTGGGTGGAGGATTGCGTTATTCAAAATTTTATGTCTCTAGACACCGTCGTTTTCACAGTGCGAGAAACATACATGTATTCATGAAGATTCTTCATTATTTAATTTCTTTAAATATAATACAGGGAGATAATATTTGATGGCAAAAATTTTCAAAGTGAAACGGACATTTATAGGGAAACAGCGCAAAATGCCGTTTCGAAACTAATAGCCTTTCCGGGCTAATAAATTAAATTCACAGTAAATAAAACAAATCTGATGCAGAACCAGAAATAAATTAAAAAAAACACTATAAAATATTAGTACAATTAATTATTACAGTTAAATACTATTTTAATATTAGAATAAATGTATAAAATTTGTCAAGATGTTAAAATCGCTATGGTGTTTTACGAAATATAATTGAAATAAAACTCTTTTTTAGAAATTGTGGTATAATATTTCCTACAATTTTAAGAAAAGCAGCACAATTTAGAATTTTAAACAAAAACTCAAAAATTCATTTTTAGGTATTTTAGTATTTTTTACTTATTTACACCAATAAAAACATAAAAATTTAAGAGAAAATTGTTTGTTTGAAATTTTCTGTTAGTTCAGATTTAAAATACTATTTTCTAGAAGTAGTAGTTACAAATTTCTTTATAGCATAGGAAAAGCTAAAAAAATATATCCATGTCTGAAAGCATGCAACAGCTTTATAATTATTTGGACTTTAATTATGCTTGATAAATATGCTAAATTTTTAAAAATCTATCTCAATTTCAAAAATAAAAATGCGTAAAAATTCTAATTTGTGAAATGAGGAGCTACAACCAGCTTTTTCTTGACAATTATACACGCTGCAATAGCCAACCGATGCTAAGTCTCTATAATCGTCCCTACTCCTCCGCATGTGATCAAGCGGACAGCCGGGAATGCGTCAGACGAAGGAGAAAACCCATTTGGGTTGGTATATTTCTATATTTATGTATAAGGTCCATGTCCCATGACCTCTGTGATGTCATCACAAATTTACCGTGCATTGGTTCCGTAAGTTACAGGCTGCATTCGATTCTTAGCCTCTTTAATTAAGTATCTTAGCTTAAACGAAAATTTTAAAAGTATATTGCTCATTTTCAACTATTTAAGTACCCATTTCTTTTCAATTAATTTAATTAATTAATTTATGTAGGTTTCTTTCTTTAAACTAATTTGCGGATATCTATGCTTAAGAGATTTATCACTTTTAGCCTATTGCGCTTTTGTACCAAATTTTTTGAGTTGGCAGTTAATTTTTTTAATTCATTGTTAAGATATTCTTTTCTCCGAAATTCGTCTGCTTGTAGTTTGGTTAGTTCTTTTGTTTCTTCGCGGGTGGTGGAAGTCCTGGTGAGGTCGAAGTCGCCCCTGGGGAAGTCGCCAATTCTGATTCGGAATTCGGCAAGAAACTATTCAACACGCCAAAGTCTTTACGTTCGTAGTATCTCTTTAGTTGATCCCGACTGGCCTTTATTTTTTCTCCCAAATCTGATTTTAAATAATCACAGTTCCAACGATCTGCTGTACTACATAAGGTCCTTCAAATGTATGGGCGAATTTTAATACGAAATTCTCTGGTGCACTAGACAAAGCGAATTTTCTTTTAAATACCTTATCCCCACTTTAAAGTCTGATTCACAGCGTTTTCTGTCATAGTAAAGTTTCTGCCGCTCTGTTGCTGTATCTGACGTTTTCAAAGCTTCATCGATCAACTTCTGGATGTTTGCCTGTTTAAATTTGGGTTCTCGCTTTTGAACAAAAAAAGTTTGTCTGAAGGTGTCAAAATCTTCCTACCCAGAAATAATTCAGCGGGCGTTTTACCTGTTGTATCATGCTTGGCATTTCTTAAAGCATAGACTAGTTTGATCAACGCAGCCATCCCAGCGTTTATGAAAATTTTTAACGTAACTTCTAATTATTTTAACAATGTTTTTATTAACTTTTTCCGCGATGTTTACTTGTGGTCTGTACAGGACCATTTTCATATGCCGTATGTCAAGATCTTTCTACAAGTTTTCAAAAATTTGGCTAATGAATTGCCTTCCGTTATCGCTTTTTACTTTCAACGGTGCACGAAATTTTAAAATATACCTATGTAACAACGCATGTGCAACTATTTTAGCCGACGCTCGCTCTAGGGTAATTGTTTCTACACACTTAGAAACATGGTCTGCAATCACCAAAAGATATCGGCTTTTATTTAACTCACTTTGGGGGGGGGGAATGGCCAAGAAGGTTTATTCTAAGGATCTCGTTAGGAAAAGTCGCGCGAATATTACACTGCCGGCCACCCAAATTGCA
This sequence comes from Stegodyphus mimosarum, assembly GCA_000611955.2. Classification (NCBI taxonomy): domain Eukaryota; kingdom Metazoa; phylum Arthropoda; class Arachnida; order Araneae; family Eresidae; genus Stegodyphus; species Stegodyphus mimosarum. The sequence continues at coordinate 166,505 of KK121649.1, read as the reverse complement.
ACACCAAGAAAGACAAGAGATATCACAACAAAATTTATTTAGTAGATAATATGTTGACTAAGTATCAAATGATTAAATTTATGTACTTCTGTGAAGTGTGGTTCCTTCTAGAATCAGTAGCCACTGTAGCCGCCATTGTTAGAGATCACCGCTGCCACATGCCTCGGCATTGATTCAAAGAGACGTTGGATGTGTTCTTGGGGTACAGCAGATCAAGCAGCTTCCACACGTTGCCAAAGTTGATCTGGTGCAGCACCTTGGAATGTAATCTGGGTCAATCGTTCAGCAACTATGGACCACATATTTTCTATCGGTGAAAGATCCGGAGAGCGAGCCGGCCAGGGAAGCAATTCAATCTGGCGATTGACGAAGAACCCTTGGACAATGCGTGCCACGTGTAGTCGCGCATTATCCTGTTGAAATATGACTGTTGGCAAGCCCTGAAGGTAAGGAAGGACAACTGGCTCCAACACCTCGGAGATGTAGTGCTCTGTTTAAAGTACCGGCAATGCGTACTAGAGGACTGCGAGAGTGATATCCAATACCGTCCCATACCATAATACCCGATGCAGGACCAGTGTGGTGGTGCATAACGCAGTTGTTCAGCATCCTCTCTCCAGACTCAAAAATCCGACCATCGTGGTGTTGCAGACAGAAGCGTGACTCGTCAGTAAAGACAATTTCATTGCATTCTGCCGTCCACATCCTTCTTTCATCACACCATTGGCGGCGGAGACGTCTGTGGTTCTGCGTCAAGGGTAGACGAAGCAATGGACGTCTTGCGGACAGACCACTCTGCTTTAAACGGCGTAGAATGGTACGCGCAGACACTGGATGATGTGTTACAGACTGGATGTGCTGTGCTATGGTTCGTGATCTGACTGAGCAATCCGTCGCTGCCATGCGCACAATGTTCCTGTCATCACGTGAAATGGTGCACTGAGGTGGATGCTATGGAACACGTCGGTCCGTCGTACCCTCCTGCATCCAACGGTCCCATATCCGCATTTCAGTTGTTTCGTTTCGTCCAACACGACTACCGATTTTCCTGAAAGATAATCCACACTCTCGTTAGGCCACTATCCTTCCTCTGTCGAACTCGGATACTTGATCATACGATGATCGCTGTTTACTACGAGGCATAATTGATCGTTTTTTTGAAAAAACCACAAGAAAAACACAATTTCCGAACTTGAAATCGTCGAAAACTCCAAGCCTTAAAATAGCGCTTGGAGGCGCGTGTGATGTGCGTCTGCGCTGAAATTCTAATCATTTGCATATCTGTAAATTTAATGTTATTTGCGTGCTTCCTTCAGGGTGTTGCATTTACGGTGGCCAGCAGTGTCTTTAGATACCCGGCCGGGCTATAATTAACGTCGTTAATTAACTAACATGAATTACAGGACCTGACATACGATGTCTCTACCTACTGCAGCGCGAAAAATACACCGCCTCGCGTACTCTACGCACCGATTTCCTCACCCCTAAATATCCGGCTGTGGGGGTGTCATGAAGTTCCTGCAAAATGCGTAAACGTAGTATGGCTGTGATGACTGGTTTAAAATTATGGTTTTCATTTGTCGATTTAGTATAGAACAAAGATTATCTATGATCTCGTAATTTTGGGCCCTATTTCTAATTGAAGCAAGATCTGCATATTCAAAATTATCCTTATCCTTAAAATAAGCATAGATATTACTAAATTGTAGACCTTTCAGCAATTCAGCTATGATTGTCTCGAGGGAATCTAAAACTTTAGAATATAGCACATTTTATTTCATCACCATTTTCATCCAGTTTAATTCTTGAGAAGGCGTCGGCCACGGTATTTTCTTTGCCGGGAGTGTGATTAATTATTAAGCTGTATTCTTGTACCTTTAAGGACCATCTAATTAATCTAGGGGTTAAATTCTTTTCAGAATATAATCTGCCTACGGCGGCATGGTCTGAGTAGATCGTAACTGGGGCTTTTCCAAAATAGACCCTATACTTCTGAGCTGCCATTAACACGGCTAACATTTCCCTTTCTGTAGCTGTGTAATTCCTTTGTGTCTGGTTTAACGTTTTGCTAAAAAATGCCAAGAGGTACCCTTTTGGCGTTAAAACTGCATCCAAGGCGTAATCTGAAGCATCAGCTTCGATCTCCAAGTTCTCGTCCTTCCGGGAATTTTAACACTGGGGCATTAATCAGAGCTGTTTTCAATTGTTCAAAAGCGGTGTTTTCCTCCGCTGTGCACGCAAACATAGATTTTCAAACGGCAAAATTTTGGATAAACGAATGGTAATACGAGCACATGCCAAGAAAAGGTGAAAGTTTTTCGCCGTATTTGCAGTAGAATAATATTTTATTGCTTTTATTTTAAAATCCTCAGGCTCGATACCCTTAGCTGAGATTTTGAACCCATTTCTTTAGCTGCGAACTTGCATTTTGCAGCATTAATAGTTAAACCTGCTTCTTTTAATAATGAAAAAACTTTTTGGAAATCTTCAACATGTTGTTCAATAGTGTCACTAGTTATGATGATGCCATCGGGATAAATCAAAGTGGATTTCTCGAGGACGGGACGTTGAATAATGTCCATTGCCGGTTGAGAAGTTGACGGGGCCCAGCAAAGCCCAAACGGCATGCGTAAAAATGCATAAGTGCCTTATGTAAGTTTTGTAATAAACGTAATTTTATAATAAAAGCCCTTTTATTCACGTCTTCTGGTTTCATGGCTATTTGAAAGTAGCCATGAAAGTTGAAGTAAGACCAAGAGTGGTCATAAATTTGTAGACCTAATTTTCCGCATTATTTCTTCTATTACCGGTAAAGGGTAAATAGGGAATTTAGTCATGATATTAATTTTCCTGTAATCGATGGCAAAACGACAAGATTTTGGATCCGAAAGGAGCAAGTTATTTTTCTTTCTGCATAGCACAAATGGGCTAGCATATTCACTATTTTTGGGAGTGATTATTTTATCATTTAACATTTGTTTTATGTCATGTTCAATTATTGCTTCGTTTTCCTTATCATAACGATAAGGTTTTGCTTTACAAGGTTCACTTGATTTTAGTTCTATCGCATGGGTAACAATTTGTGTATTCCCTGCTTTCTCGGAAAATAACATAGCAAATTTGCTTACAAGTTCTTCCAGCTCGGCTCTTTCACCTTGCTTTAGACACCGGAGATTGATTTCGGGTACATTTTCCTCTTTCCCCAGTTTTGGCACCATGTTGAAGACAATAGATTTTTCCGCAAAAATTTATTGTGGCGTTCACCGCCCTAAGGAACTCTGTACTTAGAATGACTTTCTTTTGGAAATTTTTAACAACAAAAAATAGAATTTTCAAAACTTAATTTTTTACCTGAACCTTAAGCGATTGCTTCCCTACGCATTCACAAACTTTCCCTCTTGCGGCAACGATTTTCGTGCTACTATTTTTAAACAATCTTATTCGCCAGAAATTTGACAAAAGCAGAAGTTAGTAGAAGTTTTGGCTTAAAAAAATTTTCTTGCGTGCCAGTGTCCAGGAGTGCTTCTACGGGTACGTCGTTCAAAAGAACCTAGATTACCTGCAGTTGGGAATTGACTACCACGGTAGTTACATACAACTTAGAGGGATTTTGCGATGCAGAGGGGGTCTGGACTCTCAATTTCTCAGGCCCCTCTATTCGTTTAAAGCCTTCTTTCCTCATGATTTCTGAGTACGCTGGCGGTCTTTGGCTCTATCATTTTCATTCTTGCTCGTTGGCGGCGTGGCTAGAAAACGTTTTCCTCCGTTGCATTTGTTTCTTTCCGCGGTCGGCTGTCAGGAGAACTACTGATGGTATCCCTGGATAGGAAACTTCGAATCTCTCGCTATCCGCCGATTGTGGAACTTTACGACGAATTTGAATAATTCTGCCAGCCTTCGTAGGTTTCTCAGCTCCAAGAAATCTTGTATTGCGAGTAATAATCTTGATAGTATAATCTCAATAACTTCACTATCGGGCTTCGTTCCGTATACCATATTCACTAGCTTGACTTTACGCAGGATAAACTCGGTAAGGTACTCAACTTTCCGTTGGTAAAAGCTGTACAGTTCGGCTTCAAGTTTGGTACGATCTTTCAGAATCGGGAAGGCCTTTAGGAGTGCCGCTTTGAAATTTTCAAAATTGTAGGTAAGGCTTCCGACTTCCCCGAGTAAGAATTTCTCTTTTCCTTTCCACCAAGACTTTTTCCTCAGAGGGTACTCGAGGCAATGGCTTCTTTTTGTCTTTCGAGTACCGGATACAACTGGAAGTGCTTCTCAAGGTATTCCAGGAATGAAGTGACTGACGTTTTACCGTCAAACAACACTGCTGGTTTAACTGCCGCTCTCATAGTCTGTATTAAGAAGCCAAATCCATCCAATGGGCTTGTTACCATCCGGTCTACGACTTCTGCATCTTGTAAGGATGATTGTCCGCTCTGATTACTGGCCATTGGATGCGAGTAGAAAGTTCGGGCGCCAGATGTAAGATCTACTGTCTATATTTTGCGTGGAATCTGGAGAGTAGTTACTGCACAGAAGACGGGTTAAAACTACCCTTCATTACAGCCTTTAAATTATTTAGAATGCGTCAACTCGACACAAACGAACTTCGCCTCTGCTTGGGGCGGTAACTGAAACAGTAAGAACTAAAGTCAGAATTTGAAGATATTAACAAGTAGTAGAATTACACTACAGGGCTCAGACTGCCCTGTTTCCTCACAGAGCGTTGATAAATTTAGTGGCAGCAAAATAATAGCCGTTACGCCACGTTTCACCAGAATAACTGCTAAGCCGAAGCTCGTGCTACAACACGCACAGAGGTTTCCTAGACTCTCTAATTTTCCCTTCCAGAACTTGATAAACATTTTTTCCCACTGGTAGAATTTGCATTCCTTTACGCGCGCTACCAAATTTAAATATTCTGGCACTGACAATTAGGGGAATGAAGGCTTACAGGAAAGGACTTCAAATTAAATTTAACTGGTTATTTAAAATAAATATATATCCCTGCAAAGGTAACACAAAAAAAGTTAAAAAAAGTCTCTTTGGACGCAATTTAAAACCTGAAAACCTTTCAGACTTTTTTAGCCCAAAGGAGCGTTAGGCCTATAAATTTCGTTTCGGCATTTTGCGTCGATTCACTGTAAATGTCAATATCACTTTTCATACTGTTGCCACAGAATATTTTCTGCCTGTGTTATATTTAAAGAATTTAAACTATAAAGAATATCCATAAATGTATGTGTTTCTCGCATTGTGATAAAACGTCGGTACGTAGAGCCATCAAATTTTGAACGACGTAATCCTACTGCGAACGTGGGCATCTTTAAGCCCAAATTTGAAATTTGTTTTATTATCGACTTCATATTTTGTAAAACTTTAAAGAATTTTTGATTAATAAACTCAAGGATTTCAAAGCGAGGAACGGCCATGTTTTACAGAAAAATCATTTTTACCTCCAGCGCGCGAAATTGTGTATCGGACATTCTAAAGATATGTTCATTTTAAAATTATTTTGCGATATTGCTCTTGAACTGAATTTTATGGTTTGAATGCGAAAAGCATGATATTTAATAAATAAAGATAACACACAAAATGTTAAAAAAACGCCCCTTTGAACGTAATTTAAAATCTGAAACCTTTCAGATTTTCTTTTTGTATTGTTTCTTTAAATATTTTTTTTTGCTTAGTTTTGAACATTTGAATACAGGAATGCTTTTCAGGGAGTTTTCCGTTCTGTTTGGTGGATTTGTTTTAGATTCTGATTAATCAATGAAGCCTAGTTCTTTCACTGTTAAATATATTTGTGTTGTTATTTAGAAAAATGCTGTTGCTTTGATTTTTAAGTTATTTCCATTGCTTAGTTCTTAGGAATATTATAATCAGGAGTATGAACTTCATTTCTTTCTCTGTTTGGGTACCCAATACACTTGTGGGCAAAAATTAAGGACGAAGTCGAAAAATTAGCATATCAGCTGAACGAAGAGGCAGAGCGGACAGAAAGACCAATCAGGAGATTAAGTAAGGTGATGTACGGTAGCACATGCGCTGATATGCAGGTAGACGTAATGGGGGAGTGTCTGAGTAGTATAAAGCATGTTGTCGGTGTAAGATCAGTATTTCTGGCAAAGAGATTGCACGCCGTATTTAAAATCACACCGAGTTGCTGGCTCAGCGAGAAATGGTGAATAATCAATCTGTTAGACGACAGATTTGCCGGATGCTTTTACCCGAGGTCGAATCATTGGGAAGTTGGAGGAAGGCCGCACTGTGACAAGTGTGGCTGCAGAGTTCGGAATTGCTCACAGCATCGTTTCACGACTTTGGAGACAATTTCAAACTACAGGAACAGCTATCCGGGGGTTTAGTAGTGGTTGTCCACGAGGAACCACACCCGCAGATGACCGGTATATTGCCTTACAGGCCAGAAGAAACAGGCGGCAGACAGCGGGAGAAATCGCTAGACACACGACACAGGCGACTGGACGACCGATATCGCGTTTTACCGTGGCCAGAAGACTGCACGGTGGTGGTCTGTTTGCACGACGCCCTGTACGGTGTGTACCTCTAACGCCTGCCCATCGGAGAAGGCGTTCTCTGTGGTGCCGGGAACACCGGAATTGGAGAGACAATGAATGGGGACGAGTACTCTTTACAGATGAGAGCAGATTTAGTCTGAGTTGCGATTCTAGACACATACACATCTGGACAGAGCGGGGAACACGCAATAACCCCTTCAACATCATCAAAAGGGACTGTTTTGGAGGTCGCGGAGTTCTCGTTCGAGCAGACATAATGCTTGGTAGCCGGACCGACCTTCATAACTCCCAAGGAGGTTCGTCACCTGGGACTGCTATTGTAACGAGGTTCTTCTTCCTTACATGCGTCTTTTCACAAGGGCTATGGGTCCTCATTTCCTCTTCATGGACGACAACGCTCCACCTCATCGCACAGTTACTGTCGAAGAGCTGTTGGAGAGTGAAGATATTGAACACATGGATTGGTCGGCAAGGTCTCTGGATCTAAATCCCATCAAGTATGTACGGAACGTACTAGGGAGACCCGTGGCAGCACGTAACATATCGCCAGTAAGGATTCCGAAACTGCGATTGGTGCTACAAGAGGAAGGAGAAGCAGTGTTTCAACAGCTCATTAACAACCACATATCCAGCATGCACAAATGATGTGAAACCTGCCTAGCAGCCAGGGAAGATCATATCCCCTATTAAAGACCGGATGTTTCTTGCTGGACACCCATCACAATGATGTTTCGGCCTTCAGTCGCATTGCGCTCCATGCTACTTTTTCAATAAAGCTTCTTGTTATCCCTCTGATTTCTCTTTTAGTAAGTGTTGCTTACATTACTCATGTCCTTACGTATTGGGGATCTTACGGTATTAAATGTGTTGATTTGGAAAGCTTTTGTACAAAGTTATATTGAAAAAACCGTCTCGTCCTTAATTTTTGCACACCAGTGTATATGGCGCGTTCTGCAACTGCAAGTTATGGCTTCAATATATACTCTATGGCTACAAACGAGGGAGGGTGGTGAGAAGTTCCGAAGTATTTTTTTTCTTTCTTTCCATTTTTTTTCTCACTTTCCTGACTTTTTTCGTTATACCGGCGTCAGGCTGTGCAGCCTTAAAAAGAAAGCCCGCAGCAAAAGCGCAAGTAAAGAAGATTTTGAGCTGGCAACTTCTATTTAAGCCTAAGTAAACTGTTTTTTTAATATAAATTATTTTTAATTGATACATTATTTTAACATAAAAGCATTTTACGATAGATTAAAGAAATCATTTAAGTCGCTAAAAATAGCATAAGAAAATGATGGATGTCGCAAAAATTTCGCAAAATCGCAAATACTAAAATTTTAGTAGCACAAGTTTGTCAAAAGCCGCAAATTTGTGAAAAATCGCACGATCTGGCAACATTGCACGAAGGCACGCGGAAAGGAGGGAGGAAATATCTTGTACATTTACAAGGACAATGTTTAGTCCAGTGTACTAAATCTATACTTAGAAAAGAATTCTTTTACTTTGTAACTCCAGTAATATATTTCAATTTGAGTATAACGATGATTAAGATTTGAAATGTTTTGAAACGATAAAGATGAATAAGTTTTCAAATGTGATGCTAGAGTTGAATACTTATGAATAGGGCAGTAATTTATCCTGGGGGAGAAAAGTTAAATTCTCTAACCATTTTACAACTAGGGATTATTACTAACTCCGTGGCTGATGATTAACATTTCAGGGAGAGTTTGTTGGACACCAAACAGTACATAAAAATACAACTAGCTAGTGCACAGCAATACAAATAGCATGTACATAACTAAACAATACAAATATTTTAACTGGAAAAATTTGAATTGTTAAGTTATCAAATTTTGGAAGCGCGTTTATTGGAGATTAAGATTACCGTTTCACTGAACCTGGTTTTTAAGCATTATATTGTACATTCACAGATTTTCTTCATCAAGGATTATTATTTTAATAAAAGGATTTTCGGCACGGAAACGGAGAAGGATTTCATATATCTGAAGAAAGCGATATATCTTATCTGTAAATCTAGCAAAATGTAGGATAATTCAAAGTCATGGAGTTAAAGTTGGATTTTGGATTAGGAGTATTTTGTAATGCAGTTTTGCAGAAATTCTAAAGGAAAGTAGCATAAAAATTCATCAGATAAAAATTTTCTAACATTTGCAATAGGAAGGAAAATATACTAGCGTCAAATCAACTAATTGTTTTAGCATTCGCGGAAATTTAGAAAGTTAACGAAATGAAAAAAAAAACCTGATGGTAAGGATAGTAACATTACTGCACCATAAATTTTGATGATTAATTTCGTAATTTTAGGAGATTTATTATAATTTCCCGAATATCAAATGTTTTTGTGTATGCTAAGTATATTCATAAATTTACCCTTTTTCTTATTGTGTAATTTTTTTGAACGTTTAGATTATGCTTTATATTTAAGCAACTGTAAAGCTGCATTCAGCTAGAATTTCTGCAAAATGCTCTGTGTAACGTAATCCTATTCTAGAACTTAAATCAGAATATTGTGTTCTAAGTATCAACCCGTCTGTTTTACTTTCCATAAAAATAAACCGTTTCGGTATAAGTCTTTTCTATGCTCGAAGACCTGACATTAAATGAAGAAAATACATGCATTTGCACTGTGCATAGATTTATTTGCTTATTATTAGAAATCAAATGTAGTATATATATATTTAATTCCTAATAATAAATAAATAAGTAAAAAATACGAAACTCAAAATTACTTACTTTAATTTAGCTACGTCCTCTCACTGAAATCTAAACTGCGTCACATAGAAAACGAACCGCATTATGTCAACTGCATTGTCGTAAGATCTCATCCAATAAGAGTTCAAAATTAAAACAAAGGAATCGGCTGTTGTATATAGCCCTTTGCTGAAATGCCCACCTCACGTTCCTCCTATCTCTGGACCTGCAAATGCATTTCATTGCTTCACTGCATTATCTATTATCTAGAAATGTGATATATAAATCTGTAGAGTGCTTGTGGCACCCATAGTGATGTGGAAAAAAGAACATGTAGTCTAAGAAATTATTCATCAAGAAATAAAATTATGTAGTGAATATCCAGCTAAATTCTCTGTAGATACTTGATGATTCTAAACTGAACATATAGAATGATAAATTGGGTAGATATGGAAGATATTGTTTAAGTTTTGAGCTCTGCAGTTGGATAAGATCTGATGGTAAATGCGGTTAGGTTTTTAGATGCCGCAGTTTAGAATCTAGGAAGGGGACGTAGATAAATTAAAGTTAGTAATTTTTAGTTTTATGTTTTTTATTTTCCACACACACATATATATATATACATATGCATTCTGTCGCCGTCACCGGTTTTAATGGAAATATTATTTTGAAACAATAGCTTTAATTATATTACTAGATTCATTGAAAATGGGCATATTAAAAATAAAGTACTTTGTTAGTTACGTAGTTGTTGTTTCACTCATTGCAATTTTTATATCTTTTGTTACTAAACCCCTTTTTTTCTGTTTAGAAATGCTAGAGCGAGTTCTCAGTAGTAGCAAAAGTTTTGGAAAAACAAATAGTTTAAAACTCTGATCGCAAAACATTCACGAAATTTATTGGTTTTCCTCGTGATTGTTTCTAAAATTTCCTCTTTTTTCCGCAATAAAATTATTATTCTCATATATATCATGGTCTATAACTATCTATGATCTATCTCATCGTTTTAGTACAAAAAAATTCCTTGCCAAGTATTTTCTGTAAAAAAATCTTTCTAGAATTTCATAAGCAATTGTGCAATTATGAAAGATATCAATCATTTTATACTAGTGTAAAAATTAAGTGGTCTTTATTTTTCAAAATTGTTTGAAAAGCGGAAATGAAATCAGAGCTTTTTTTAGTGACTGATATTATTCTTTCAAGAAACTCACGCTTCTAAAAACTTTTTATCTTCAGAAGATAAGCACTTTCTCTTCATAATAACAATCGTAAAATGTGAAAAGAAACGTCTTCTGTGTTAGACATTTTGAAAAAAGAACACACGTAAGTGAAATTTAGTTCGGTCTACAGAAAAGAGAGGAAATCTGTAAGAATAGCATCTGTGTGAAGAACCTAAAAAGTGTTTCAGTTTTAATCAATATTCGTAGAAGGATAGGAAATTCCTTCAGAGGGATTAGGTGATATTAAATTTTGCCCTATCACCTGATTATTCGAAAAATGCAATAGTAATCAATCATAAATGTCTCTTTACAAAAATGTATGCCTCTCTCTTAAACATTCCTCATGATTTAAAACATTTATTTTCGACATAAAATAAGTAATTTAAAATGCTAGTTGACAGGCGTGTTCAACCAAATCTGACTAAAGTTTTCAAGGAGGGAAAAGCACCCTTTAAATTATCGGATTATTCTAGTAAATTTGATGGAAAATAAAAATATAAAGCCAAAAAAAAAGCCATACAGTGTGGTAGGCATGAACCTTTACACTGTGAACCTGTTCTTCATATAATAGGGTTTCTCAAAACATTAGTGCTTTCAGCATTTATTTCAACCATAACTGTAAAAAAAGTAAATCAGAGGTCGACAGTTTTAAATAGGCAAACGAAAGCCTGTTCGTCATCATCGTTTGAAATATCAACATAAACATTAATATTGTATTTCAAAACTGGTCACTTAACTGACAAGAAAGAATTACAAAGAGGTAGAGTTGAAAAAGATTAGATAATTCCTTGCTTGTGATTTCAGACAATAAACTGTAATTGCACCAAATTATGTTAGTTAAGTTAATCAAATCTGTCCCTTTCAGTGCATAAGTTAAAAAATTAATTTTTTTAAAATTTTTAATCATTTATTTCTTTATTGTTTTGACTTTATGTCACTTCATGCTGCTTATGTCACGGTGGTAGGGCATTTATCATTCAGACGGCCATTCAAATATATTTTTATATTTCAGTTACAACCATAGTTATATATAGCGATGTACCATAGTTATTTAGCGATTTAAAGCTCTAAACGAACATTTTAAGACAGCATGTTTTAGACGATACATCTAGACCAATTTTCTCAAAGGCTGAGACAAGTTGCACTGGTGCGCCCTGTGGTATTCTAAAGAAATATATGGCTAGACATAAAAATAAATATAGTTGCTCTATTATACCATTTCATTACGGATATACCGTTCCTTTTGTGAATACGTCACTATTATGTTAATTAACAGCGCTTTTTCTTGAGCGCTTTTTCTTTTAAGAGCAGCCTGTAAAATTCATATCTCTTTGCATAAACTTCAAATTGTCTGTGACGTTGAATCAGAAGATACAAAAATAGCAGAATTTCAGGACACGGGCATTTACTTAACGACGATAAGGAACTATCACATAAAATCATATAAATTTGATTATTTTAGAAAGGAACATCATAAATATTCTCAGTAACTCATTAATTTGAATATCCTATAACGTCTTGTATTCTTAGCGAGTATAGACTAACTAGACGTTAACAGACTGCGCAAGGAAATATGACAATGTCCAGAGATAAATTGTTAAGAATAATTAACTCAATTATTACTCACAGATGACACCGAATCGGGCTTACAAAAGCGAACACTTTAGACTTAACTCAAAAGGTTACAAATAACTTAGAATAGAATTATGTCAGCCTAACGGTTTTTCATAGGTTACTTAAACCGCAGACAGGCTCATAAAAGTCGGAGTAAACAAATCTAGAAGCGCTCAACTGCCACAGAAATCTAATTGCTAGTAAATCAAAGACAGTAACAGGGCGTTTAGGTAGGCAGAACATGCTTTAAAAACACCTTCCAAAACTTCCCTTGAATGCTAACTACTTTCTATCTCATTTGAATACACGCTTTGTTATGAGTTAACTACAACAATATTGCATTGTCCTATTTCTGAAAATTGCGCTACCTGGAATAAAACCTCTTAAGTCACTACTGACAAATGGTCTTGGCAGTCACCGGTGATTCTGAATTTCACGGTCTAAAATATCATTTGGTACAATCAATAGTGTCCATTTTTTTAAATTTTAATAATTGATGTAAATTTACCTGAAGTGCTCTACTTGGTGACCTTATGAGTTTACTGTCAATAACCACCTCACTGGGGATCAACATGTAGATCACCAGTGACCAACCAGCTTTTATGAACATCGGTGTCTCTTTATTTAATTTAATTTTAAAATTTATTTGAACTTATTTTACTGCTCTCTGTTGTGATCTACAAATCGGTTTCTATTATCACTCCATGGGTCAGCGGTAACCTGTAGTGCTGACTGATATTGGTGGGCTTCATTTTAATTTTACTTTAAAAATCTGTATAATTTTACTGCAAGGCACTACACTGGTGTGCAAAAATTAAGGACGAGACGGTTTTTTCAATATAACTTTGTACAAAAGCTTTCCAAATCGACACATTTAATACCGTAAGATGCCCCAATACGTAAGGACATGAGTAATGTAAGCAACACTTACTAAAAGAGAAATCAGAGGGATAAAAAGAAGCTTTATTGAAAAAGTAGCATGGAGCGCAATGCGACTGAAGGCCGAAACATCCCTGTGATGGGTGTCCAGCAAGAAACATCCGGTCTTTAATAGGGGTATGATCTCCCCTGACTGCTAGGCAGGTTTCACATCATTTGTGCATGCTGGATATGTGGTTGTTAATGAGCTGTTGAGACACTGCTGCTCGTTCCTCTTGTAGCACCAATCGCAGTTTCGGAATCGTTACTGGCGATAAGTTACGTGCTGCCACGGGTCTCCCTAGTAAGTTCCGTACATGCTTGACGGGATTTAGATCCAGAGACCTTGCCGACCAATCCATGTGTTCAATATCTTCACTCTCCAACAGCTCTTCGACAGTAACTGTGCGATGAGGTGGAGCGTTGTCGTCCATGAAGAGGAACTGAGGACCCATAGCCCTTGTGAAAAGACGCATGTAAGGAAGAAGAACCTCGTTACAATAGCAGTCCCAGGTGACGAACCTCCTTGGGAGATATGAAGGTCGGTCCGGCTACCAAGCATTATGTCTGCTCGAACGAGAACTCCGCGACCTCCAAAACAGTCCCTTTTGATGATGTTGAAGGGGTTATTGCGTGTTCCCCGCTCTGTCCAGATGTGTATGTGTCTAGAATCGCAACTCAGACTAAATCTGCTCTCATCTGTAAAGAGTACTCGCCCCCATTCATTGTCTCTCCAATTCCGGTGTTCCCGGCACCACAGAGAACGCCTTCTCCGATGTGCAGGCGTTAGAGGTACACACCGTACAGGGCGTCGTGCAAACAGACCACCACCGTGCAGTCTTCTGGCCACGGTAAAACGTGATATCGGTCGTCCAGTCGCCTGTGTCGTGTGTCTAGCGATTTCTCCCGCTGTCTGCCGCCTGTTTCTTCTGGCCTGTAAGGCAATATACTGGTCATCTGCAGGTGTAGTTCCTCGTGGACGACCACTACTAAACCCGCGGATAGCTGTTCCTGTAGTTTGAAATTGTCTCCAAAGTCGTGAAACGATGCTGTGAGCAATTCCGAACTCTGCAGCCACACTTAGGCCTTCCTCCAACTTCCCGATGATTCGACCTCGGGTAAAAGCATCCAGATGTCGTCTAACAGATGGATTATTCGCGATTTCTCGCTGAGGCAGGAACTCGGTGTGATTTTAACTGCTATACGGCGTGCAATCTCTTTGCCAGAAATACTGATCTTACACCGACAACATGCTTTATACTACTCAGACACTCCCCCATTATGTCTACCTGCATATCTGCGCATGTGCTACCGTACATCATCTTACTTAATCTCCTGATTGGTCTTTCTGTCCGCTCTGCCTTTTCGTTCAGCTGATATGCTAATTTTTCGACTTCGTCCTTAATTTTTGCACACCAGTGCATATTGGTAATCACTGTTAGTGATAGGAAGGGATAACCGTTGGTCTGCAAGTCACCAATAACCAATATCTATATAACCAATGTTCAGTATTCTGTGCAATTTTAATTTAAATCTACGCCTAAGCTCCTATAGTATAGCTTCAAACAGGTGATCGATTAGTTGACTTCAAATAACTCTCAAACTATTGACCATTTATGGAGCGGTTTTATGGAGCATTGAAAATCATTTGCATTGAGAAGGATCGATGCGCTTCATTTTGCTTTAATTTAAATATCTGCCTATATTCCCGGCTACCGAACAGTGGCGACCTATAATTGACACTAGCTTCAAGCTGTAGTATACCTACTCTTGGAATGCACCAATGTGGTATGATTTAATTTTGGCATCGAATTAAATATATGTAACTTCCCGCATTGGTGGACCTAAGTGATCTTCAACCTGTGCGTCGCCGGTAACTTTCCTAGGCAGTGGTGACACTGGTGACTAACAGAATTGTGAAACATCTGCACAATTATGTTTAATCTTAATGTCTAAATTTATTCCATTGCTGTACTTTATAACCTGTGATTTAACGCTTTGAAGCGATTCTGAATATCTATGTCACAGATGACCAATAGCCCTAAATTCAGCAGTACCTCAGGCTGTAGTTCACAGTTTGTCTCAGTTTTAATTTTTTATATATATCTAAATTCATGGTACTACTCCACACTGTGGATCCACTGCTTGACCCTAAGTGATTCTCAAGCTGTGGATCACAGACGACTAACAACTTTGAAGGCTACCAGTGTTTTTCTATTTAATTTAAATTTTAAAATTTGTTTGCATTTTCAGTTAATTTTTAATGACATAATTAAAGCATATAGTTTCAATTGCATGTAATTTGTAATGTAACCTGTTAATAAGTAGTTGTCTTTAACATCTGCAATACTTTTTAATTAATGGAAGATGCTTTTAGCGCCATGTGTGTTGTATCTGGCATAAAAGCATTTAGGGTTCATTCCTTACGCTTCTGAAACTGACCTTTTTTAAATTTATTATTTTCTTAAGAAGAATTCCTTAATTCTCAAACTTTGGCTAGATGCAGTACCGAAAACTAAATTAAGAGATACGACATTATGCTTCCTTACAATTACAAAACGCAGACGCTATCATTTGAATTCCCTCGTTGTTTTTAATAAAGTAAACAGCAATTTGTTTCCTCATTTTCTAGAAGGTATTATGAATAATTGAGAATTAGGGACAGCGTATTAAGGAGAAGTGCGTTACTTTCATTGCTTTAATCTTACAATGAATAGAAATTATTGTAGCTTAGAGAATCTATTGAATTGTAGCTTAGATAGAAACCCAGATATCACTTCAATTCCATCTAAAACAATTTAAAATGATATAAATTAAATACTAATAAAGTACTACATGTAACCTACATTAAACTATCGCATAAATTTACAACAAAATCTTTAAGCTAGATTTTGAGCTTGCTGCTATTTTTTAAATGAATAACTTGATTAAGAGATCAAGTTGTCAGTTTCCAAAGTTAAACTTAAAGTAAACTAATTTAATCATAAAAGCAAACGGAGCTCTGAGAAGTTCAAAGAAAATTCATCACTCAGTGTTCCTTACTTTAAACTCATTATTCAGATGTGGAAAGATTAGTTACTTGTTTTGTGCATGAAACCATTTTTTAAATGAATTTTGTCCGTTTAATATCTATGAATAAATTTTGAGGAAGTTAAACATAATCGCTTTAATTCGGAAATTAATTTCGAAGCCAATGTAAAGGCAAAAAAAAGTAAGAAAAAGGCACATGTAAACATACTTTATAATTTTAAAGCTGTTTGTTTCTTTTATTACTGAACAGATATTTCAAAAAGTGGAAAACGATTTCGAATAGAAGATATGAAAATAATTTAATCTGACATGCTATGAAGTTTTTTAATTACACTGCTTCTACAAAATCTAAATACAGTTATTGCTTATTAAATTACAGGGAATTTAAATTTTATTTTAATATCGTAGCATACTAGCTAATTATTATGACTGAGTGTTTAGTTTTATTTTGATCAGCTATTGCTTAATTTCTTAGCAATTTAATGTCACAATTTTAAAGTTGGGATTTGAATAGTGTTTTATGTGTGAAAGTTCATAAACACCTCTTGAATAAGTGAGAATAACGAGAAAGTAAGTTTTGTCCTTTTCGCCATCTACAAAAAATAACAAATTAATACAGGCGAAGAAAAGATGAAATATAGTTTATAGAAAGGTCACTCTGAAAGTTTTGAGATACAAATAAGTTTTTAAAGAGTCACTTACGAAATTTTAGGAATGTTCAAAGTAGTCTCCCCCAGAATCAATGCACTTCTGTAGGCAAATTTTCCGAAGATAAAATGCCTCAAGCTATTCATTTCTTGGAATCTATGAAAAATTCATTTACAGCCTCATCAATCTCATCTTCGGAATGAAAACGACGTCCACGTAAGTTCTTTTTTGGATTAAAAAAATAGTCAAAAGTTTACATAGCTAAATTAGGTGAATAGGGTGGATGTTCTATCACTTTGATGTGTTTTTATTCAAGAAACTGAACTGTCAATCTTGCCGAATGAGAAGATGCCTTGTCATGATGGAGTATGAGTCTCCAAACATTAATTTCTTGAAGATTTTCAGGAAGACACTTACCAGTTATTGGTAAGTGGTGTACTGGTTAGACGTGACTGTCTTCTGAGCTTGATGGCTTTGACCAGTCGCTTATTTCTGAAGAAAACGGCATACGTTACTTTTCCACGGCACGTTGTCTTTTCACCATTGCGGGCGTAGGATCATCTTTAAAGATCATAGTTGACTTTCTTGGCGTATTAGAAGGTCAGAAAATGGTATGTATATTTCATCACTGTTTAGGATTTTAGCAATAATGCTATGGCTTCCATATTAAAGAAATTTAAGGTTTCTTCACTGATTCTAATAAGCCCCTCTTTTTTGGTGCTCATTTAAATTATGGGGAACCCAACGGCAAACTAGTGTTTTCATATGCAATTCTTCATAAATAGATTTGTATAAGCAGCGGATCCAATGTTAAGTTCCTTCTGTATCATTTGGTAGATGCAGCGATTATCATCGATTAACGTTTTCCGTATGGCAGCCACATTATCCAGGATTACTACTGACAGCGGCCTTCCTATATGTTTTTCATCCTGGAGATAGTTGCGACTTTTGTGAAATTCTGTAAACCATCTGAATAGAGTAGCACGAGATGGATATTCATTTCCAAATGCTAATTGTAGAAGTTGAAGATATTCTTTTTGATTTAACCCATTTCAAAATCATACAAAGTCATAGCACGGTAATATGCTCGCGTCAACTGCATTTTTCTTTACTAAAATCTAACTAAAATTTTCTCACTAAAATTTATTCTACGCTTGTAGGGTTTCCCTTAGTTTGCATAACAAGTTAATCTTAAGTTTGATACCTTTCCTGAACCTCTCACTTCCCCTAATATTTTCTCCCCAGGATGTAAATGTAAAGTTAAGTGAAGTGAATATTTAAATGGGTAAATCTCTGAGTTTATTCAGAGCGTGTTTTCGCTAGCAAGCGTACGCTTCGTTGTGCGCCAGTAAGCCATTTGGCCATTTCGGAGGATCATCACGCCTGTTAGACTTTTGTGAGTCAACCTGTTAGATGTAAATTAATATGCTAATCCTGCACTATTCTATTTTAGATTCGACTTGAATTATATTCTACAGTTAAATTTCACCGCAAGTTGACGGTGTTTTGTAACCCACGAAGATCGTGCCTTTCTGTTAAACTTTGAATTAATAAAGGGTTACTTTTCACCCTTCTTCTGTGCTGAGAATTTATTCACGCCTGTGCGATAATTCGTCAGGTTCATTGTAGGATTTAATTGAGTTTTATGTGGCTTAGTAGAGACAAAATCAAAGCATTACACGATAAACTACTTACAGGCCGATAAAAATCGTCTGCTGTGTTAAAATAGTATTTTTAAATCTAATCGCTCATATTTTCGGCCACTTATCATCTGCGCGTATCTCAAATATTTCAGAGTGACCTCCATATAATGCTAACCCACTCACTGTTCAAGGCAATTTACGCGCAAGAAAAAATATCACCTTTTGGAAAATACACATCCAATAGCAATTGAAAATTCTTGATCTTAAAAAAACGAATTCACTCAGCAAAGATTGAAAATACAAAGTTTTTGAACTTAAAAATGTGCGTCTAGAATACATTTTGAATTAATTATCTTAACCGGTTTCACCACTGTTGCGTAATTTTGTAGACAATGGAGGAGTGGGATTCGAATGTTGCTCGATAAAGCATGAAAAAAGGGCTTGCGTGTTCACAAAAATCCTTTCAAGAACATTATTTAATGTCACTGAAACTGGCAGAATATCACAAAACTTAGACATAACTGGTCGACATGGGATACAGGCTAAACCTCAAGTTCTGGTCAAGCTATTTATAAAATCCCAAAATTTAGCTACATAAATTGGTGTATATTGTGATGTGATGTATTAATTAAGGGATTGCAAAAGTGCAATAGTTGAACGCAAACTAAAACTTATATGCAATGCACTAAGAAATATAATAACACACAGAAATATGCTTGAAAACATAATAAAGTAATAGATAAAAATAAATAAATAAAAATATACTTAATTATTAAAAGTAAAAACGAATATTTATGAAATATATGCAAAATTGTAGGCAGAATGATTCTAACATATTTGGTAAAAATGTGAAGATCGATAGAGGAGACCGAAATAAGCAGATTTTATAATGAAATATTTATTGAAATATTTGTGCTGAAAGGTAACGTGTACGTGTCGGCATGCAGGGACGGTATGAAATGTTACAGGTAAGTAAGAAAGACAGATAAAAATCAACATTTTTAATGATTCAGCGCTTTACAGTAGAAAGCTTGAAAGAGCGATCGTCAAGCTTGAAAGCTTGAAAGAGCGATCGTAACGGAATATTCACAGCTGTGGCTCATGGATTTGCGTCTGTTAGCAAAGATCTCATTTCAGTCATATTTTCAGCAGTGACTGATAGTCACTAGATTTTCATCAGATTCTATAGGACTTCATGCTCTTAATGTCTTCAGAAGAAGAAATCCATGAGTGTCAAACATGATGATAATAGTTAGTCAAAGAACAAATTCTTTCTTC
>KK121649.1:118521-140840 GCA_000611955.2 Stegodyphus mimosarum | reverse complement strand
CATTTCCATCATTATCTCTATGGCAGAAAATTCTTGCTCCGCACCGATCATGCTTCCCTAACTTGGCTATTGAATTTCAAAAATCCTGAAGGACAGATAGCCAGATGGATTCAAAGACTCCAGGAATATGACTTTGAAATAAAACATCGTAAAGGCTCCTCCCATGGAAATGCGGATGCTTTATCTAGGAAGCCTTGTCCTGCGCATTGCGGGTATTGTTCAAGAGCACAAGCTAAGTATGGTTTGGCGAATCCTAGCATCCGACAAGTAACATCTTCAACAGCATCGGAGCCAGATCCGTGGAGTCATGAAAGAGTTAGAGAAGACCAGTTGGCGGATCCTAACATTAAGCCAATAATAGAGCTGAAGGAATCATCGGCTACGAAACCCAAGTGGCAGGACGTTTCCATCTTCAGTCCTATGACTAAAAGGTACTGGGCTCTCTGGGACTCACTTCACCTTCGAAATGGAGTCTTATATCGACTGTGGGAAAGCGACGATGGAACTAATAAAAGATGGCAGCTGCTGCTTCCTCAAAACCGAATACCTGATGTCCTGAAAGAAATACACAGCAGCCCAACAGGAGGGCATTTCGGCTATATGAAGACATTAAACAAAGTTCGAGAGCGCTTCTTTTGGAGTTCCGCAAGAAACGACGTTGAGAAATGGTGCCGGTCTTGCGATGCCTGTGCAGCCAAGAAAGGACCAAAGGAACGCTGTCGCGGAAGAATGCAGCGATACAACGTTGGAGCGCCTTTCGAGCGAATTGCCCTTGATATACTGGGACCTCTGCCATGGACTAAAGATGGCAACAGATACATTCTAGTTGTCATGGATTATTTTACGAAGTGGCCTGAAGCATATCCAATTCCAGACCAAGAGGCTGTCACTATGGCTGAAGTCCTGTTGCAGAACTGGGTATCTAGATTCGGAACTCCCCTCCAGATTCATACCGACCAAGGCAGGAACTTAACTTCGGCTGTGTTCAAAGGACTGTGCGACTTATTGGAAATAAAGAAAACACAGACCACCCCGTTACATCCGCAGTCTGACGGCATGCTGGAGAGATTTAACCGCACAATATTGAACAACATATCGCTTATGGTTTCCAAGAACCAAGAAGACTGGGATCGTAAGCTGCCCCTGTTCCTGCTTGCTTATCGTAGTGCCGTCCACGAGAGTACCGGCTAATCCCCTTCTCAAATGCTCTTCGGTCGTGATCTCCGTCTTCCGAGTGACCTGTTTTTCGGCCGTCCTCCGGATCTACAGTCCTCTTCTGAGGAGTACGTTCAGGATCTCCAAGCCCGGTTGGAAACGATGCACAGGTTTGCTCGAGAGCGAATTAACATCTCGACGGACAGGATGAAGAAGAGGTACGACGCAAGAGCGACCGAACATAAGTTCCAGGAAAACGACAAGGTTTGGCTGTGGAATCCGAGCCGTCGTAAGGGCATTTCTCCCAAACTGCAATCGCATTGGGAAGGTCCCTACACAGTCCTCAACAGACTGAATGACGTCGTAATACGGATCCGTAAGTCTCCCAATTCCAAACCTAAGATTGTACATTATGATAGGTTAGCTCCATACTATGGCCATAGTAATTAGTAATAGTTATTTTTGTTATGGGTACCGCGTATTTCGTAATGGTTTTATGTTTAATTGTATGATCTATGCGTAGTTGCTTGTACATAGATCTTTGTAATTAGTGTAAATGTTTTTGTTATTTGTAAATACTCTAAATATTTGCAAATTTTGTTATTATTGTAATTTATTTGTTTTGTAGCTTTTTCGATTATTTCTTTTTGGCTCCCAACCAGGGATTGTACTGCCCAGGACGTGCAGTCCTTGGGAGTGGGCAGTGTTGCGAAAAATTCGGCGGTTGCGCCTGTATGTAAGCTTTCCGACATAGCACTAGGGTTGCCATAAAAGAGTGTATGGTAGGGTTGCCAGATTGGCGACTTTATCGCCCATTTGGCGACCAAATGGGCGATATCCCATGGTCCGATCGGGAAGCTTCTAGAATAATTTCCTGTCGAGATATTTCTCGAAACCTGTGGAACCTAATGAAAAGCTATATAAACCCTTGCGTTTCGGAGAGCCGTTGTTGTGAAGTTGCGATAGTGTGATTAAGAGTGTGATTAATTGTGAGAATTGCGAGATTAGCTGCTGACTGTGATTGTTTGAGATAGTGCTTTGCCGTGAAGCTACCTTTACAGTGTAGCTTGACAGTGTATTGGTGATTGTTCCACGGTGTTTATTATACGTTTAGTGTTGCCGTGAAGCTACCTTTACAGTTACAGCCTGAAGCTGTGTTGCTGATTGTTTCAGCTTATTTATGGTAGATTTTCGACGTTTTTAAAGGTAATCTTGGAACTGTGCTGTAAATAGTGATTCTTGTAAATAAATTGTGCTTTTTATTGTTCTGCATCGTGTTTTCATTGGATACTCTCAAATCCACGAACCCGTAAAACGCAACAGTATACTAGAGCGGAGGTTCGCAACGGTCATTCATGGATTTAGGCTTTATAGAAGAGGTTGATTATCAGTCTTCATGCACAGGCTGAGCAAAATCACCATAACACTGTTCTGGCTCTAGATGTAGAAATTCTTAATCTGTAAACGCTATTGTAGTCCTTATAGCTAATTTAGGCTGTACCTAAAAAAATCTAGATCTCGAGAATCTTGAAAATTTTGCTGCGAAGCATAAGATCGTTTTCAGTCCCTCAAAGTCTGTATCCAGTATTTTTACCACCAACAGACATCTAAACAACTTGGAACCTGACACCTTTCTATTAGGTAGGAGACTGAATTGCGAAAAATATCTCAAATAATTGGAGTATATTTTGAAACAAGATATCCTCAGCGGGGCTCATATTAACAATTTAGTTTTAAGAGGTAAACAGAGATTCAAAAATTTAAAATATATCTCTGATGGAGACTGGGAAACCCTGAGAAACACATTTCTCTTCTTAGGCCTGTCTGGAATATGGTGTTAATGTTTATCAAGCCGCTTCTGTCAGCAGCCTAGGTAAACTGGAAGGAGTACAACTGTCGGCTGCTAAAACCATTCTGGTACTCGCAGGTGCTACCCGAGGGTTATTCTCCTCTATGAGACCGACCTTCAACCTCTCAGGCTCCGGTGTAGGTAACTATTGATCAAATATTTTGCAAAGCTCAGCAGTTAAGGTGATTCGAAAAGAATCTCTAGATATGTATGTAACAGGAACAACAATCATCATCTGAAGAGAGATAACCCGTGCTGAAATGAGGGGATGGCTACAAAGTGATGCTGAACATGTCTCTCTGGCATGCTGTACGGAGTTTACTGTGACATTTAGTGATAAAGCTTTCTTTAGGACCGAACTTTGCTTTTATACTAACAAAGGTAAGTAGTACCCTCATTACCTTAGATGCCTATCTTTGAAGGCTATTTACAATATCCCCGGTGATGCATTACAGTACTGATGTTATTATTATTATATATTACTATATTATATATTACTTGTATTATTACTATTATATATTACTTGTACTGATGGCAACAGGGAAGACGATGATATCTTTGGTAGAGGGATATTTATTAGGCAGGAGGAATGGAATTAAGATTTCTAAGGGAAACCCTGACTACTGCTCTGTTTCTCACGCAGAACTCATTGTTACTAAGGAGGCCTTGAGTTATTGTGTCAATAAGGGAGTCAATACTGACATCTGTATTCTGAGCGGTAGCCGGAACTCTATACAGCACTTGACTGAGTGAGGAAACACGGAGACAAAATTATTTTGAATGTTGCTTAGAATTTTTGTTGTTTATGTGCCCATAATAAGATATTTTTTTCAATGGATGTCTTCACATGCGGAGGTTTGTGGTAATGAGGTAGCAGATGGAATGTCCAGAAAAAGCAGCCTTAGGATTCTCCTGATGGTGGCTGTCTTTCTTCTTCGGATGTTGCTTCGCGGGTTAAGTTAGAAATCAGCTGCTCTTAGAGAAGGTCCCTACACATGAGCGGTGATAACCACCCTGGCACTGAAACAACAGAGGCGAGCAATAGATTTAAATAAACGGCTCTAGCTAGGCTGCGCACTGGTTATCTGCGCGCTCTGGGATATTTATAGGACCAATTAAAATTAAAATCTATTAAAATCTATTCCTTTTGCCTGAATGCAACTCGACCCTAACTACTCCTGTTCTTATTTTGTCTTGTATTGGTTGCCTGAAGAGCCAACTGCTCTCCTGTCCTGAAGTTGTTCTTTGGGGTTTTGAAGTTCCCAGGGTCATGGACCTGATATAATGTTGCGGTCGATTGGGTGGGATAGCCAGGAATACAAACATGTTGTACTTATGGAAAGTGAAGACCAGCTTATACGAGCGTATGCCTCAAAATATACGGGCTTATAGGGGATTTCATATGAAGGTAGATATTGAGTTTTACATCCGAGATTTCATGTATTTCATGTATTGTATCACGAGATTTCATGAATTTGTTACGTTCGACAATAGATTTATATTTTCAATTTGAAAATATAAGAGTTTCAATTTGAAAATATAACGCTGATTTTTGTTATTTGACTTCTAAATTAATATTTGTTCGGCGAGTTATTATATTTTAATTAAGTAAATATATATTATAAAGTTTCAGATCTTTTCTTTGTAAATCTCCAGTTGCTATTCTGTGGAATTTTCTGCGTTTGCTTCCTAAAAGAAGACTTTTACATACATTACATGCGAATAGCGGACAGCTTTTGGAAATATTGCTTGGAGATGTTGAATACTGAACCAATTATGCCTAAAAAATCGCTTCAGTGATGGAAATTAGGCCATTTTCTGACAACAGAATAAAAATCAATATAGTTAAGGTAGAAATACGGATTCTTCAAGAATGAAACAAAATTTATGTGCTCTATGCTACAAGTAATTTTCTGTTGTAATTTCTGAAACACCAGGTGATTTAATAGAATTTCGGTAGTAATGCATTATGAAGAAAAAGTCCTTAATAAAAATAATAGTGACTTAATCAGAGTAGTAATGCACTTTTTATGCGTCTTTTATGACTATTATATTACAAGCGTATTATTTCATGCAGTTTATTATTATTATTCTAATCAAAATTAAAATTTTTTGCAATTAATGAAAATGTCTTCGTTTTACGTTTTCTTTGAAACTGTACATCTGTTATTCATCCAATGGTACTAGCTTTTTTATACTACAGATCTATGAATATTTTTATCTTGAAATACGGATAATGTAGTTTGGAACTGATGTAGTTTGGAATATGTAAGCATACAAATAAATCATCGAATAAGATAGATTTGGTAAATTTCGAATTGTGGCTGTAAGAATATTTGATTACTGTTATATGAGTTCAACGTTTATAATCCTCTTTACAGAGAAATAAAGGCAAATAACATAAATACAGAAATAGGGCAAACTCACAGAATCGGTAAATCAAGGAACTGATTAATGGATCCTACATTTATCTCGCAAGAGGAAATATAGACTTCCATCTGCCATGACCATGGTTAATTCCAGTTATCAGCCTTATCATCTACCCATTTGCTTTATTTAATGGAAATTGTTCTGGAAGCTTTAGATACTACATCTCTTGTGAATGCGACGCCACAAAAGTTATGAGTTAATAAAGATGTAACCAGGACTTTCAAAGATGGTTTTAATTTGCTTTCGAATTTCTGTCTTTAATAGCCATTTTTGCTTGTATTAATTCTAATACTTTGCATTTACTGAAGCTGAAAGAGAAGAATTAGATGAATTAGAGAATTATAGATGCTGTTTCTTGTACGTAATAAATATAAAGTAAGTACGGAAGCAGGTAGATTAAACATCAGATCAGGTATTATCAGCTATTTAGCTATGTGTCTTCTCAGCAGGTACTATAATTTATTGTAAATATTAAAATTATAGCTGCAGAATCGACTCGTTTACATAAATATCTGTTATAGTACATGCTAAAAGAGGAAATAACATCAGCATGATTAGTGGACAGACTTAACTAAGGGTTACCAAATATATATCTTCTGATCGGTTAGTATAATTTATTGTAAATATTAAAATTATGATAACGGAATCTACTCATCGGTTGCATAGAAACGTAACTATCATTTACATGACTAAAGCATGCATTTACCAAGGATTATCAGGTATGTGTCTTCTCACCAGTAGCTATAATTTATTGTAAACTAAAATTTATTGTAGCTGAAGTGTACAATGTTGTCCATGCTTTGCGCAGAATGAAGAGGCTTCTATTTTATGCAGAGCGAAGCGGTTTACGCAGAGTGAAGAGGCTGCGGGTATTTCATTTAGGGGATGGGGGTAGTTTCTCCGAAATCTCGGGTAGACAGTGATTTTACTCTTATTTTTGTTCAAAAATAAGAGGATAGTTAAAAATGAAACAAAATTTATGTGCTTTACGCTACAAGTAATTTTCTGTAGCAATTTCTGAAACACCAAGTGATTTAATAGAATTTCGGTAGTAATGTATTATGAAGAAAAAGTCCTTAAAAATAATAGTGAGTTAATTAGAGTAGTCATGCACTTACAGGAAAGTTATTCAAAAATAAGAGTAAAGTTAAAAAATGCCGTGTGTGTGAAAAATTTTACTGAGCTAGAATAAAATTGTAGATTTTACTTAGATAGAAAATAAACACTATTTTTTTTGCAAAACTTGAAGGTGCGCAATGCGTTTTGTTTATCTTTCCGTAGCGTAAGCAAATAAATTATCCGGCGGGTCTACGCTTGAGCAAGCCATATAATTCATTAAGCCATATATTGAGCAAGCCATATAATATAGATACAATTGGCCGTGTGAGAAATATGGTATTTCAAAGTTAGATAGGGTTTCCAAGTTAATACCTGCTACACAAAATGATTTTCCCTGTGCCTTGTAGATAACTGCAACAAATGAAAGCCGAATGAGAAACTTCAGTCGCTTGAGATCGAAAAGCATGTATACCCCGATCGGAAAGGCACGTTTATCCCGTGGTGAAGATGGCCTTTGTTACGTTCGACAATAGATTTTTCACGGTGAACCTTGTTCCGTACAGCTTTGGAAGTCGATGTTACATTACAATATAAAATAAGATCCTTTATTTAAAGTATGTATGAAGTTTTTCCTTAGAGCTGAAAAGCGTTTAAAATTAAAGCGGGAAATGTGCGACTTGCTTTGTATCCACTTTACTGAATCAATGGGCGAAAAGGGAACAAATTTGCCTGGAAACATTTCGTGGATAAGCTTGTTATGTCAAAATGATTAATATCCAACCTTTAATCGATTACTTGAAGAGCTGAGTTTTGTGTTGTTATCCTTTATGTCTTTTTTTGGAAATCGGCTTTAAAAAAATAACTATCCACTTTGATCAATTTCTTCACAGTTTTCGAAATATTCTCGAAAAACTGATATAGTGCGCATTTAAATTCTACTTTAAAAGTTCTATGTTGTTCTAAAGAGTAAACGAACACGGAGCCATCTATTGATTTTAGTAAGAACTCATAGCGAAAATGCAGCAAAGGCGACATGAACTTAAGACGAATGAGATGGTTTCAACATTGAAATTGTCTACAAATATTAATATTATTTTTTTTTACAAAATAAAGTCATGAATTTCTTGCTTAGCATGTGTATCTTCTACTAATAGCGACGGGTAGCAACGGGGACATGTACTTAAGACTGATGATGTGTATACAAGATAGGTGAACCGTTCTAATATAAATGCCATGAATGTGGACCCCGTGGGGAGGGTTTAGGAATCTTCTGTAGAGAGTGACCTAACTCTTGTTTTGAAAGCGGGCAAGATTTTTCACAAGACTGGCATGATAATTACATAAGATTGGAATAAAAGAGTAGATTTGTATGAATTACATGTACACACTTCAATGTATATATAGATGTATATCAATTAATAGATGTATATCAATATATAGATGTATATCAATATATAGATGTATATCAATATATAGATGTATATCAATATATAGATGTATATCAATGTATATCAGATTAATATGACGACATGATATAAATGTAATGTAACAATTCTTAAAATCAATAAAAGCATTAACGTGGCAGTAACATATAGTGTCAGTTACACTAACCCTGAAACAAAAAAGTTGGCAACAGCAGCTATTTATTTAGAATGCTGATGTTAACGAAACGTTTTCGATATACATTGACGTCAAATGCAGTTGCGTGCTATTTTTAACTTCAGAATATGACATTTCATAATAATAATAATAATAATAATAATATGTTTAATGTTCGCAATGCTATTTTTATTTCATATTATGTAAAAGGTATTCTTTAATTTAATTAATTTAATTTATTTTCTGTAAAGGTATAAATTCTTTATTAACAAACTCTACGATTTGAAACCGAGCAGTGCCAACACTTTTCGAAATAAAGCAGATTTTTATCTCCAACGTGCGAGATCGTTGCCACTTGGAAATATGAGGGCGAAAATTAACGTTTTCAAAATTTTTAATTGTCTCGGCTGATTAAAGCCGAACGAAGATCTTAATGGTCGAAACGCCCTCCCATGAATTTTTGGAATCCGGGATGGAGGTACCTCTCTCGAAACTCAATTCCCCGCATTTTCGGAGAAGATGATGCCATACCTTTTTACGTATATGATTATGCACAGTCTAAAAGTAAAGATATATCTGAAATGTGCTTTAGTTACGCTGTTCATAAATTGTGCGCAAGGTCATGTTTATGTGATGAATATATGATATTGTTCATGATGTTTATTATTAACAGATGTCAGTGCAAATCTTTGCTAGTTTATTCAAATCAAACATTATCATATAGTGAAGATGCTTAGTCCTCAGCTTTTGCCTAAAATGTAATATTAGTTCTATGTTGTAAATGAAATCCTTTCAATGAGTATACAATGGAATAAAAATGCACGTGATCTTAAATTATACAAACATAGTATGTTTTCACTTGCTGATAATACACGTTTATGAATGTACATTCGAAATGAAAGGGTCGTTCTTTGTTAAAAATCATTTAATTATTCCAGAAATGAGATTAAATTGTTGATGCTAGAGGTACATATTAAATTCTTAGAACGTTTTCCTTATTTTCGTATCTAGAAGTCCAGTTATAAGCAGTGTATATGAGATACCAGTGTATCTACTTGAATATTAAACTAATAGCAATTACTAGTATTGAAAGTTAGAACAGTCAATTTTATTAATCTATCAGAGACTTTCTTTCATCTGCCTTCATGGCGACCTTTAATATCTATAGTCTTTGTCTATAAATTCTGAAGAAATCTTAGTGATTCCTGGATGGAGGTTATAACTAGAGATGAGTGGTTATGATTTTCAATTGCTAAAGTTATAGATAATCACTCAGAATTTCCATAAAGTTTGGTAAAATCTTTATTAATAGCCTAATTGTGTACAATTTTCAAGGGAAAGCGTTATGACTTAAAAGACATTGTTATTGGAAATTAAGTAATTTTTCCACTGGTAGATAGTTTTATAATTTTAAGTAATAGTGAAAGAATACCGTATATAACAATTTATTTTCATGAGATTATAAAAGTCCTTTATTATTATCATTTAATTCATGACATTATTTATTTCATGAGATTGAAAAGTTAAGTTGATTGTCTCTGATGATAATGTTATTATGAAGTTAGGAAATATATTAAAATAATTATCTTCTTAAATATGTTTCTACAGCCTTGTAGAGTATTAAGAAAGCAGAATGTTTTGTTTTTACTTTCCGAATCGTACCTTAAAGTATGTACACACAGTCTTGTCACATTTGATTTGCCAGTGCTGTCGAAAATCGGAGATATAGATGTGGCACTGGGTTTTTTAAACTGTACATCGAAACTCCTCGGAGAACTGTAAATCGAACAGACAACACTTTATTTTAAAACTTGCATACATCTGTTATATATTTGAAAGAATTGTTAATTAAATTTGCTTGTGTAGAATAATGAGACTCATATCATATCGAACAAAACTTCATTTTTTTACGTATTAAATAGCTACGTTGATTAGCTAAATGCGTAACTGAAAGAAATTTACATTCAATTGAACTAGGCCGAAAAATTATGCCTTGTTGATTCTATGCCATTGTTAGCTTTGACAAGTATTTTCTAGAAGAGTCTCAACTTCGCTATCAAAGACTTCTTTCTCAAAAGTGTTCTGATATTTCATCATACTCTTCCTTAAAAGGTAAAACTGTTTTTTTTTCTTATATTATTTAACATTGATATATCTAGATCAACCGGATTTCAGGATAGATATTTTTCAATATTTAAAATAAATCAAGATGGGATATGAAAATTTTCGGAATATTTCAAAGAAGATTTGATGAAATATCGGAAATATATTATGCTTCAGAATGGCTCTAACAGTTCTGAATGTCATGAGGATGACAACAACAAATTTGAAACTGTACCAAGATCTGAAAATTGGATCAATAAAGAAGACTCCCCGTTTCTATTAAGTTGGCTGGTTTAATTCAAAATGTCTTAGAAGTATATTGATGAAGGTAAAATTTTCTTAAATAAACGCATCTGAATTAAAATTGTAAAACCTTTTATGAGTAAAATTTTCATCTTACTTAAAATTCTAAAAATCCTGGGAAATCGTTTCTTACTTTTTGAAGTATGTAAAAACTTCTCTGAAAAATTAGTATGTAAAAGGATGGATTTTCTGTTTTTAAATTTTATCCAAGAAGAGACGTATTAAATTTATCCAAAGACCAGAAGAATCACGGTTTAAAAACATTTGAAAACGTTGCCATAAAATACAGCGGAAAGGATTCGAAGGATAAAACTTCATATAAATTTAAAATGCTTATTAACTTTGCTTTTCTTGGAAGGTAAAAAATCAATAATCTGTGCTTCACTTTTACATGTTTTGATTTTCCTTAACTCTCCAGAACTAATTTTCAAGATCGAAAATAAAAAATTTCGCTTTGATATTGTAGAAACATTAGGTATTTTTTGAAAGCAGAAGAGATGAAAAATGAGCAATGCTTTCGTTGGGCTCGAACCACGGACCTCTCGAATACTCGCTGAGCGTGTTGACCACTACTTCACGAAGGCATACCAGGAAGGTGAGAGAAATACCTTATATACTCCCCCCTTTTAAAGGGCGATTGGGGATTAGGGGACACAATCGCCAAATCTCAGTGGTGGAGAATAATTATCCATCACAATTTTTTTGTTCGGGCGCCACTTGTCGAGACATTAGGATCTTTTAAAATCAGGAGAGATGAAAAATAAGTAATGCCCTCGCCGGGACTCGAACCACGGACCTCTCGAATACGCGCGGAGTGTACTGACCACTACCCACGAAGGCATGCCAGGAAGGCGGGATAAATACCTTATATACTCCTCCCCTTTTAAAGGGCGACTGGGGATTAGGGGACATGATCGCCAAATCCCAGTGATGGAGAATCATCATCCACCCCGTTTCTTTTGTTCGGGCGCCACTTGTAGAGACATTAGGATCTTTTAAAACCAAGAGAGTTGAAAAATGAGTAATGCCCTCGCCGGGCTCGAATCACGGACCTCTCAAATACGCGCCGAGTGTGCTTACCACTACATCACGAAGGCATGCTAAGAAGGCGGGACAAATACCTTATAATATAACTACTGAAAAATCCGAGCAATCATGTAAAGAAGAGAGGTGAATCTTCAGTAGGTAAAATATAGATTTCAAAATATGCTGTTTTTGTATATTCTTTGTTTGCAAATAAAATATCATATTTGGATACGAAAAAGGGAATAAACTTCGGAACTTTATAGGTACTGGAATTGTTTCATACTTTTTAAACTGTGAGGTATTATTTTCTGGTTGCTACAAAGCAACTTTTAATCTATCATGGAGCTCGGAAAAAAATCTTGAGTTCTGCGCCTGTGTATTTAGAATTTGTATGGTCATACTTACGACCACCCGAAAGATTCAGGATGCAATAAAAAACCCTAGTTACTTATCCGAAGCGAAGAAAATCATTTGATTGTCATAAACTAAGAGTATGCAAGTCTTTCGCAATATTGCGAATTATCATGTTAAGTTAATAGAGGCATCATTCATTCAAAATAGAATTTTAGGAACTATTAACAATATGGGCATAAAGATTTTGTTGAGTTCAATTCAATTCAAGGTACCGTTATATGTAAGCTTTTCGATCCAGTACTTAGGTACTTGTTGTTATATTGGGTTGTATTCTCAGGAATCCATTTTTTTCAAGATGAGAGCCGAATACATAATGTAAAATGTTGAAAGTATTAATGTCTAATTATTGCTGAATTTTCTTTTGTTAGTGAACGTAAAAGGAACTATCAAGTTCAGGCGTGAGCAGTGTCACGGAGAGAGGAGTAGTTAGCAAGTTCAGCTAGCAACTCAAATATCTGCAGTTAGGAATTCCAATGATAGCACAGCTAAATTTTCAGATTGATCGCTTCTAAAATCTTATTACTTTCTAAAACTGTACGTTAACTGAAATATGATGGACCATAATTCGTCACCCTTTATGTTTGATTCTTTTTGAACGAGTGAAAATACAAGGAATTGTCACATTCTTGAACAATTCTTAACAAATCCAATTAGCAATTGAAGACCCCTTGGTTTGAATTCCGGAAAAGGAGCCGTGGATTTTCTTCTTTTCTTGAACTAAAAAGCCTTATGGTTTCTATATACGTATTGATTGCGCTAGTAAATGTTGAAAAAAAATTGGTGCTACTATGCGTAAATTTTGATTGAAAAGCGACTACTATCAGCAAGAAATAGCACGACTGAATGAAGTCGAAAGAGGTACAAAAGAATTAGAAAGGCCATCAAAGACTTCTGCATTATTGCTGGAGTTAAAGCAATTTTAAATTAACGAAGTGTTCAAAACTTCGAACTTTGAAGTTGATAGTGATCTTAATTAAAACACATAAAGAAAATATACTCTGGATAGCAGCAAATAAAAAAAATTAAAAATTTAACATAAGAATAACGATGTATATTAAATACAAGGTGAGATAGAAAAACGGGAACTTGTGAAAAACTTAAAAAAAAAGAGAAAAAGGAAAAAAAAAAGAAATTCAACAAAAAAATTGTATTGGCAGCAACTGAACCATTAATGCAAATTATTAATGCCTGAAAGTTACGTCTGATAGATGGCGTCCTCCTGTATGTATGCATTATTTCAATCTGCTATTAAGGTTCCCCATTGATCACTGCAACATCTCAGCTGGGGTACTACGAATTTTCTTGTATCAATTCATCCAGTGCCCTTAGCTGAGTCGTGTTGATCTGACACTTGCCTTGCAACATTCTATGTCGCACCATGCTGTTGAAACCAAGTTTCGTAAAGTTATGGAAAACTGTTCACAGCATCATTGCTATTGTAAAACATTTTAATGGGGAAAGCACTCTGTTGACCGTTTCATTGATCCGTGATGGTTAATGGTGAAATTGTCCCCGTTCTGCAATGATACTACGTGTACATGGTTGCCCCTATGCATTTCAAAAGTTCTTGTTTTTCTGTGTAACCTTGTAAAAGTTTCTAATAAAAACAAATTGGTAAAAGGAAATTCCGTAATGTTAGTTAAATTATCATTTACATTTGAAATATAATAAAATTATTGCAAACATGAAGAAGAGATTATCAGAACTCGTATTTCTTTTTATCTGTTTGGGGAACATAACGTGTCCTGACTGGACAGTGAGTTGACTGCAAACTATGTCCTATGAAGTAGCAAAGACGGCAAGAAGGCGTTCACGCACTTCGGGATACAAAGATCAACCACTTGTGGTTTAAACGTAAAAATATAAGACTACTACTAAATAAGACTCGTGGCAAGATGGTTCACTCTCTCTCCTTCTACTTCGCTCTTGGCAAAAAGCCACAACTTAAATACTTAAGCGTTAGGAAGTACAATTTGCATAAACATATTCACGCTTTAATTCTGGCAGGAAGTGGAAAATAAGACATGGTAGTAAAGTTTTAAAATAAAATAAACGTTAGTCAAACTTAAGATCCTTACATACTTCCCGCAAGAGTTAATAAGTTTGAAACTAAGGTCTAAACGAAAACGTCTTCTTGTTGAAAACTTTTAATTCTAAATTTTAAGTCTAACGCGAGGCCAATCTTTTACAAAAACTCCTCACTAAAACTATCTAACCTAGTTATTATGTAAAAAGCAGTTTTTCAAAATTTTCTCCAGGGACAATAATTCTTCATCTGTTCTAGTACCTAAAAACAGGAACTTCTTGTCTCTTATCGATTCCTTCCGGAGAACTGAAAGGAAAACTAGTTTAATCAATTTGTAAAACAATTTAAATACCACGTAACATGAACACGTATATTTTTTCTTTTAAAACTGCATTCTCATTTCATTCATATCATTATTTAATTATCTCCCCGTGCTCTCTGACATCTGTTGTAAAGTGAGAAACATCAAACACGGCCGTATCTACAGTGGATAAAAAAGTATTGGCAATTGCCTATAAATGATCATATTTTCTAACAAAGTATGATTACAAATTTTATTTTAATATAGCGATTACAGAAGGAGAAAAGACAAACAAATATAACAAAATTTTCATTTAAATACTTTTTTAATCAAAATCTACTAGAAAATCCAAAATTTGCATGATAAAAAAAGTATTGGCAAAATTATGAAATTGACAAAATTATGAGCAAAAACAAAATCAATACATGTTTAGTACTTTGTATGCATACCTTTTACATCTATAACAGCTTGTAATGTATTTCTCATAAAGGAAACTAGGGTCTTTGTTGTACTGTTGGAAATTTTGTGCCACTCTTGCAAGAGTAAACGTTTCAGGTCGTCTTCACTTGAAATTTTATGTTTTCTGATTTCTAGATCCAGCAGGTGCCATAAATTTTCAGTTGGATTGATGTCAGGCGATTGAGGAGGGGTTTTTAACTGGCGAGGAGCATTGTAGAGTAGCCATTCACGGGTGAGATTTGCTGTATGCTTGGGGTCATTGTCTTGTTTAAAAACGAATGATGTTCCCAAGCCAAGATTTTGGGCACTGATTTTTAAGTTATGGCTCAAAATGTCAATGTATGTACGTGCTGTCTTAATACCATCAATAAAATACAGGTTGACAACTCCATTAGCTGCCATACAGCCCCAAACTAAGACGCTGCCTCCACCATGTTTTACAGTAGCAGTTAAATGTTGCTTTTCCAATTCAGTATTTCGCCTCTTCCACACATATCGTCGTCCATCACTGCCGAAAATGTTAAACTTTGATTCGTCGGAAAAAATAACTGTGTTCCAAAACTCTTCGGATAAATCAACGTGGGATTTTGCGAAATCTAACCTCTTTCTCCTATTTATTTCTGAGATGAATGGTTTTTTTCTAGCTGCCCTTCCATAATAACTTCTCTCGTGTAAAATATTCCGTACAGTCTGTACACTGAAAATCTTTTGCGAAAGGAAAGCAACATCTCTAGCTATCTGGGGTGCACTTATTTTCGGGTTTTTCTTAACCTTGTTAATAATGGCATGTTCTTCTCTTGTAGAAAATATTCGAGGTCGTCCACATCTAGTCTTATTTTCAGTTGATCCTATTTCCTTGAACTTTTTTACAACACTTCTGACAGTAAATAAATTTATATTCAACTGCACTCCTATAGCACGATAAGTTAAACCTTCATTTCTGAGCCTAATAATCGTGTTTTTAATACTAACGTCCAACTCCTTCGATTTCGAAGTCATTTTACTGCAGTAATCGCAAAATAATGCATAGACACTTTTGGAGTAGTTTTGCAGAATTTATACCGGCAGAGTTTCTTATCAATCGAAACACGTGACTTCAATTAAACAAAATTTGCATAGCAGTTAAAACTTTGCCAATACTTTTTTGACATGCAAATTTTCGTTTTCGAAAGAAAAAATCGTAGAAAATGCAAATTAAAATAAAATTTTTATTATTTTTATAGATCTAAGATGTCTTGTATTTAATTACGACAGCTAAAATTGCATAACATTTTATTTATTTGTCAATATGGATAAATTAAGGTCATTGCCAATACTTTTTTTACCCACTGTATATACAAGTGTTCAACATTACTGCCTACAATCAAAACACTAACGTGTTAAAATTCAACATAACAAGACCTCAGAACACACCTTACATTCTGAACATGATCTCTGAACCCTGAGGTACTTATTCTAAAATAAGTGGCTAACTCTGCAGTGTAGCGTCAGAGAGCCTAATTACCTTCATTCATTCCAAATTTAGCACATATTCACAACGCGTAACGCTTGTTTTTCAATCATATCATTAGGTTTTGAAATTTGGCATTTATACAATATTTCCACTTTTAACACATCACAGTACTTCTTAAATTTTAACGGAACAGGTCACCTGTATATAAGAACACATTAACATGTCATTAATTCCACACATTTGATAACATACAGTTAACTTTCTCCTATTGAAAGCAAATGCTGTTTCGTTTACATTTAGCAACTACATTTCACAAGTCCTTCAGACTAAAATGTCTTTTCTTAGCAGAATCTTTTAAATAAAGCTTTACACAATATTTTCAGAATGTTGTTAAGGTACGTTTCTTATACAGTCACAAAATCGTTTACAAAACTCAAGTATTTACACTTTACTATTATACAATAATTTTAGATTATTCGCGAGTAGTTGAAAAACGTAGTAACAAGTAGGTAAAACTCATTTTTCGCCTTTTTGGCGATAAAGGTAGACCTCACATGAGGTAAAACTTCTGCTTAAATTCTGCCACTTGCAGTAAGAAAGAAAAATTAACTTAAAGTTTCAAAGTAACATAAGTTTTACCATTCTTTGTAATATTCAGCTATGCGTCTTGCAGTCCGTTCTTGAAAGGTTGCAAAGGCAGCTGTTTGGTTCAATCGACGTCTGGCTCGGGCCTGAACAACACGGTTCTTCGTCCTGCGATTTTCTTTTGGAACATGTACCTCGACCCTTGAAGATCTTCTTTTTCTCCGATTGTTGAAAAGGTCGCTTGGTGGGTGGCGGTATCCTTGAAGTCCTCGGCACATCTTCGGTCCACTGTTGCCGGGTCGCTGATCGAAATTCCCGTCCCGCCTTGAGTCTGGAACTGTATTCCCCGGGTGAATTCGGGGCAATTGCTGTGTAGTAACCTTTCTGTCGGTTCGCTATTTCTTTTCTCACAGGTGCTATAACTGCGGCCATTTCTTATCACCCTCTTCCCACTGTTAAATTTTCCGTCTTCCTCCTGTTGCAGCCGCTCCTGCCCTCTCTTTTCTGGTCGGGGGGGATATCTTAATTATCTCCGGTCTTCCATCGGGGTGCTTTTCTTTTCTTGTTTATATCTTTACTTGTGGATGATTCTAGCGGTCACTTTTGTTGTCCCATGTCTTGAGATGGTGCCTGCCGTGCAAGATCCTGCAAAAGATCTTGAAAGATTTTCATTTTATCTCCACTGCAAAACGGCTTGATTTGTTCGATATTTGCCGTAAATGTTTCACTATTCTTTGTTTTTAAGGCTACGACAGCGTGGCTTACTTTTCCTTATACTGTATGGCCCTTCAAACCGTGGGCAAAATTTCACTACTTTGCCTTCCGCCGCTGAAGAAAGTGAATGTTTTAGCCTAAGTACTTCCTCCCCCACATTATAATTTACTTCCCGTGTTTTCATATCACAGTAAAGTTTTTGTTTTCTTTGTGATACTTCAATGTTTTCCTTTGCCACCTTAATTAACTTTTGTATATCCGCCATTTGAAATTCAAGGACCCTTTTTTGAACATAAAACAATTTGTCCAGTGGGGTTCTAATCTTCCTGCCTAAAAATAACTCAGCGGGAGATTTGCCCCTCGTGTCGTGTTTATCGGTCCTAAGGGCGAAAGCTAATTCATTGACATAGTTATCGCAGCTTTTATTAAAATTTGTAACATAATTACGAATAATTTTAACTATGTTTCTGCTGACCCGTTCCGCTATATTTGATAGCGGCCGATACGGGAAAATTTTTAAATGACGTGTGCCCAGTTTTTCACACATGTCTTCAAAAATATTGCTTATAAACTGAGGACCATTATCTGATATAACTTTTAGGAGCGCCCCGTATTTTAAAATATATTTATTTAAAATAGGATCAGTAACTAATTTCGCAGAGGCTGGTTTTAGAGGAACAATTTCGGTCTATTTACTAAAATCGTCAACCATAACAAGGAGATACCGACTTTTATTTAACTGACTTTTCGGGAAAGGGCCCAATAAATCGACGCCAATTATTTCATTTGGAAATTCTTATTTAATGCTATTTCGAAACCCGGCCGGGAGATAATTAACATAGTTAACTACCTGGCATGTTGGGCAAGACTGGACATACCATAAATAAACTGCCTCGCGTACGCTTTGGATGGTTTTTCGAATACCACCATGAGCTGCCAAGGTCGAATCATGCAATTCCTGCAAAATATTTAATCTAAGACTAGCTGGGATAACTAGTCGGTATTCATTGTTATTATTCGTAGTTTTCGTATAAAATAATTGACCATCTATCAGTTCGTAATGGGCCACCGTATTTCTTATCGCCACAATATCTTGGTGGCTAAAGTTTTCAGGATGTCTTAAATAATCATATATGTTTTATCCTTGCCCAGTTTCGTTATTACGGTCTCACCGGAGTATATCATGTGATGGGATGTGAGCATTGCCACTTTAACACTATTCCCTTCTTCATCTATCTTGATTCTTGACAGGGCATCTGCTACGACATTTTCCTTTCCCTGTGTGTGTTAATTATCAAATAATATTCTTGTAATTTAAGTACCCATCTTATTAGTCTTGGCTATAGATTCTTTCCTGAATATAAACTAGCTACCGCCCCATGAATCAGAGTAGACCGCTACTGGAGAACTTCCAAAATAGACTCGGAACTTCTATACCCCTAACAGAAGCACAAGTGTTTCCCTTTCTGTCGCTGAATAATTTCTTTGAGTATCATTTAAAGTACGACTAAAGAATGCCACGGGCTACCCATTTTGGGAAAGAACTGCCCCTACGGTATAATCAGAGGCATTGGCCGCGATCTCTAAATGTTCACCATTTTCGGGAAATTTCAATACAGGGGCTTGCGATAAAGCTTGTTTCAATTTTTCAAAAGCGGTGTTAGCTTCGGCTGTCCACGAAAATCTTGTCATCTTTCGTTTTAATTTTAATAACGGTTCGGCAATGGTGGCAAAATCCTTTATAAAGGATGTATAGTATGAGCAGAGCCCTAGAAAAGAAGAAAGAAATTTTTACCGTATTCGGCAGCGGATAATTCTGAATTGCAATTATTTTTGATTTGTCGGTTTCGATGCCTTTCTGGAAGATTTTATACTCCAAATAACGTAATTCTGTGGCTGCGAATTTGCACCTTTTGGCAATAACTTTTAGACCGGCCTGATTTGACAATGAAAATACTTCTTTTAAGTCTTTAATGTGTTGTTCTAAATTATCACTAGTATCAATAATGTCATCTAAATAAATAAAAGTGCTTTTCCTGAGGACGGGTCTTAAAACAATGTCCATACAACTTTGAAATGTTGCTGGTGCGCCTGACAGGCCAAAGGGCATACGCAAAAGTGCATAGGTGCCAGACTTAGTTATGAAAGCGGTCTTTGGTAAATCTTCAGGTTTTCCGCCTATTTCAAAATACCCAGAGGTTAAATCTAGTGTAGTCATATATTTAGTGGAAGTTATTTTTCACAAGATTTCCTCATTAATGGATAATGGATAAACCGGATACTTATTAACGCTATTTAGTTTGTGGTAATCTATTGCAAAACGCCACCTTTTTGGGTGTGTAACCGGATAATCATTATTATTCTTACATAAAACAACAGGGCTAGCATAACTACTGGAGATGGGCGTGATGATAATTTTACTTAGTATATTTTTAATATGCCATCTATTATTTTTTCTTTAGATTTGCCATAGCGGTAAGCCTTGTGGCGAACTGGCTGTGAATCTCCTGTATTTATTTCATGGTTGGTCACTTGCGTAAATCCGCGAATATCACTGAACAAAGTAGAAAATT
Organism: Stegodyphus mimosarum; assembly: GCA_000611955.2. Classification (NCBI taxonomy): domain Eukaryota; kingdom Metazoa; phylum Arthropoda; class Arachnida; order Araneae; family Eresidae; genus Stegodyphus; species Stegodyphus mimosarum. Next base: position 120,791 of record KK121649.1, on the reverse strand, counting down.
CACTTACCACTTGGCGTAGTTTTTCTTGCTCTTAATTTGACAAATGTTCAAGCTTCAATGTGGGGGGGGGGTCCGCTTTCACTTGCGGCATCGGTTTCATTGTCAGCTCAAGTGATGCTTGAAGGAAATCGAGTGTTGCTTCGGACGCTGAATCTACTCCTAGTTTTGTTTGCTTAAACATTTTTTACAATAGGGAACATAATTTTTACCTGTTCGTCGTTAATGCGGATATACAGTGGTACTTTACCTATACATTTGCATCTTTACCCCTGGGCTGCTATCACCGTCGTATTATCCGAATTGTAGATTCTATACCGACAAAAATATTTTTTAAAAAATTCTTCTGCCACAAAGCTACACTGAGCTCCAGTATCCAGGAGGGCGGTGGCTAGAATATTGTTCACTAAAACTTCAATCTTTGGAAGAACTAAATTTTTCACAATAACTATATCGAGCTTGATGATGAGGGATTTCTTTGGTCTTCGGATTATCGCACCCTCCGGTCAGCAGAAATCCGTTTCAGTTTAAATCTTCTTTCTACTATTCCTGGCCTGCTCATACTGGCGTCTTCTTTCAATGTGCCACGTTCTTCTGCTTTCAAAGTGGATCGCGAGCTCAAATAACTTTTCCAGGGTCATCGGATTCCTTAATTCGATAAAGTATTGTACCTGGGGAAGTAACCTAGGCCAAATTACTTGTATGATTTCAGGATCCGGCCGTCTTCTATAGAGAAGTTTAAATAATTGTGTGTTTCTTAAAATGAAGCTTGAGAGGTTCTCAATTCTATGCTGGTATGTGCTGAAGAATTTCGTTTCTAATTTCGTACGATTTCTTACCACTGGGAAGGCCTTTACTAAGGAGGTCTTGAAATTTTCGTAACTCCCGGTTGGCCTATAAGACTTTTTCCGATGTACTTGAACGAACTAAGCGCTTGACCCCTCAAAACGCTAGTAGCCAAAGTCACTTTTTGGAACTCATGGACTGAATACAACATAAAGTGGTCATCTAATTTTTCCAAAAAGTTATTCACGGGTGAATTCCCATCGAAGCTCGCTGCTGCCTTCATTGATGCTCGCATGGTCTGGGCGATATACCCGAATTCTTCTAACGTGGCAGCTGGCATTTCTGAATTTTGGGCCGATGCCACGGGTACATCAACTTCCTCTTGAAAGTCATCCATGGGTCTTCTCCTTCGGGCGCCTTTATCAGGACTCGTATTTCTTTTTATATGCTTGGCGAACAAGACGTGTTCTGACTAGACAATGAGTTTGACTGCAAACTATGTCCTATGGAGTGTAGCAAAGACGACAAGATGAGAAGGGTTAAAATTACCTTTTATTTTTCCACGATTTCACAGTCGCTCCCGCACTTCAGGATACAAAGACCAACCACTTGTGGTCTGAACGTAAAAATATAAGACTACTACTAACTAAAATTTAAATAAGAGCTAAGTTTTAATATTGTACTCAGATGACTAACACTAAGGCTGGCCTTTTAAATTACTACGCTTGTAGTACGCAAACTGCGGAAAACTGCAATAGTCTTTAGCTTTCAAGAGGATTAAAACCTCTGGCCTTAAAGGCGGACTGTAACTGATGGCAAGCTCGCGTAACTCGTGAGAAGATGGCTCATTGTCTCTCCTTCTACTACCTTCTTGGCAAAAAGCCACAACTTAAATACTTAAGAGTTAGCAAGTACAATTTGCATAACGATATTCACCCGCTAATTCTGTCCGGGAGTGGAAAATAAAAGATGATAGTAAAGTTCTAAAATAAAATAAACGTCAGTCAAACTAAAGATAATTACAAGATTAAAACGAAGCATTCAGACTTTAATTTCTTTGATGCTTAAATTAAGCCCTGAACTCTCTGTGCAACGTATTCTGAAAAACTTAATAATCGTTTCCCCTTGCTAACGATATGATTATAAGTTCAGTGTGCTCTGACTTTTATAATAATATATATGGTAGCAGCTAGAAAACTATGTACCAAACAATTGCAATTTCTTAAGGAATTTTATTCAGGTTTTCCACATATTACATATAAATAACACAAATATTCTATATAATATAGACAAGTGTACGACAATAATTTACATACAGAGTTTCAAAATGTAAGCATTTAAAATACATACAAATTGTACTGAAACATTTATTGCAATATTATTCAATATTAATGCTTTCTTTGGAGATATTTGTAATATTATATACACAATAAAGTATGCAAGAAATAATTGGACACATTTCATACTTCATACTTTTTTAATATTTC
>KK121649.1:90363-118451 GCA_000611955.2 Stegodyphus mimosarum | reverse complement strand
CCTATAATAATAATAATAATAATAATAATAATAATAATAATAATAATAATAATATTAACAACAATAACAATAATATATTATTATTATTAATGTATTTAATAATTTATAACAACAAATTTATCGAACTTACAATATTTATTTTATTGTTGCTTAGTTTCTTTTTTTCAATTTATTACGCAAGTAATATAAATACATTATCTAATATGTATATAGGTATAAAACTTTCCTGCGGTATGAAAATTGTAAAATGTTCAGTTTGCGATGAAATTACATCAATTCATGAAGCTTGATTTAAGCAAAATTCAGCGAGAGTCAAAGTAGATTTCTTAAAACTCTAACCTGAGCAGTAAGAATTTACTCATTAGTTTTGTAATAAGAAAATTAAATAATTGCTTTACCAAGATTAGTTACCTATTTAAAATTTCAAAATTCTTCTTTTCGCTCTTTTCTACAAGATATAAAATTAGTTATACATTTTTAGAGCAAATTTTCTAAATTTTGTTTTAAAAGAATTTTAAATTTTAAAGGAATTTTAAATTTGTTCTAAAGGAATTTAAAATTTTGTTTTTCCTCTCCTGAATTTCTAAAATAAAGTAATATCTTACAGTATTTCTGCAGTCCATACAGTGTCTTAGGATTTTGTCTAGAAAGTGCTCTTTTTGGCCATTCATTTGGGAGATGTTAAGGGCCTTTGAATAATTACGATCAAAATTTTCATATTTGATATTTTGCTACGTTTGTCATTTATCAGGAAAATTAGTAATAAATTTAGATACATATTTAGTAGCTTCATCGCAACAGAATTAAACTTTTTGATGGCTTTGTGCAAAAAAGGATGGCATTTCTACTTTGTGCGCATTACTGCGATGAATATTATGCATTTAACATTTTAAAGATTTAAATCTTCATTTATTATTTTAATGACTATTGATATAAAGATAATTGAAGACAATAGGACTGTTATTTAAATCTATAAATTTTCAATGAAAAACTAGAAATTACTTTTATTTGTAAATTTATATACTTCGAATAATCTTTGCCAGTTATTTTCATTAAAAAATCAGTTGTATACACCCAGGCTCCCTTGCACGGAATATCAAATTATACGCATTTTTTTCTGCATTTCATTTAAAGTTATTTCCTCGAATTTCATTAGAGATATATTTCTCATTAAATTAATTCAGTTCTCACTTGGCGGCAAGGCAAAAATACATAAAAATTCAAAATATCCTTATTAAAATTTTAAACATATAGAAAAACCTAAAACAGCAAATGCAATTAAAACAATTAAAAAAAACAATTCTTATAATTAAAATCACAGTTTCTACGCAAAAACAAGCAATTCGGCCAGCAGGCAAGAAGGCAGATTTTACGGTGCACAAAACTAAAAGTTTCGGGAAGAAGACATAGAAGGTGCAGAAAGACTTAATTCACTATTCTGTTAAGTTTCAAATGTAAACAAATATGGCTGCTGTGATAAGGAAATTAGGCTTAGCCGCACTTAAACAAATTTAAATTGTTGATAATTCTACAGGTATTCCTAAAGGCATAAAACCTTAACCGGAAGATAAGAACAACATAATTCAATCATGTTCAAAGAAAAAATGCACAATTTACCAACATGTAAGAACAAAAAACTGAGCTCACTCAGCCGAGTAACAGAGTGGGTATATATATATATACATTTATATTTTTATACTTTTGGTGCGCCCGATTGCGAGCAAAAAGGGAGGTGCACAACTACATGTTATAGCAGTCCTATATATAAAATTTCAATGTTTTGTGGCTACTCGTTTTTTGAGTTATGGGAGATACATACATATGTACGTACGTAGAGACGCCACGAATAAATCTTTTCTCAAGCCATTTTAAAGCATCGTTAAATGGCATTCGATAGTGATCAAAATGGATATTTTTGTTGAAATATGAAACTCGGAATTTTTCGTGATTACAATACTTCCTTTACATCGTACAAGGAAGCAAAAGAATGTTCATGCATTTTCCTTTTATTGCTAGTAACATTTCTTGCTTAAAATTTAGTAATACTGATTCCGGATTTTTTTTAAATGATTATGTAAAATTATTCCTTTTTAAGGAAAACAAAAACGTAAGCTTCGCTTCAAAATTTACTTACATGCACCACTTTTAAAGCTGGTAATACCTGAATATGTAAGAGCGTAATTTATTTAAAAAAATTATAAGTTTTTATTAAATTGTTCTCATAGAACGTTTAAGAAGTTTAAAAACTATCTGGCCGCCCAATCGGGAAATTGACCAGGACGTTGACTGCCGTACCGAAAAGCCGGGCTTCGAATCCCGGAGAAGGCATGGATGTTTGTAAATGTACAGTGTCTTTGCGGCAAGGGGACACTCTATATATTCGGCGAGCCAAAAGTCCTCTCGAGAGGTTGGTGTTAGGAGAAGAGGGGTGGGAAACCCTCGGACCCGTCCCCTTGAGGTGCTCTCCATCAGAACTGGGGGCAGAAGACAGCAAAGTTGTACTGTCACTTGTATTGTTTTCAAAGCAATACCTACGACAAGAGCAATCTTGCATTACTTGCCACGAAAACTTTCGTGGGCTTGTTCTGATATTACTGTCAACAAGGGAGGTAAGTCACAACAAAAACTATTTTAAAATGAGTAAATACTCTCCGTGAATCGCTTTTAAGTTGTTAATGTTTGGATATGTATTCAGTTGTTTGCTCAACTGATATCATAGAACAAAGTAAAGGAGTAAATTTTTTTCGTTATATATTTTGTTATGTACCTTAAAGTAAAATAAAAATGGCATACATATCATGCTGTATTTTTACCTGTTTATTAATATTACAGAAAATTTCGTTTATATTTCTTCATTGTTCTTATTAAGAAATTTTAATTAAGAAACAGATTATTTTCTTAAGCGTAACTGTCTGTATGAAACTGATTAAATCATTTAGCCGAAATCTTGACCCCTATCCTAAAACTTAGTGTTTACTGCAAACGTTTTTTTCTTTAAAAATAACAATAATATGTCCCTTAAACACAGTACTAGGAAAAGAGAAAATAGTCTTTAAATTATACAACACACGCATAAGTACAAAACTGTTTCACTTCAAATCTCGTAACTTTAGAAAGTTTGACTCAAGAAATGAGCCTTTTCTCTGAAGTCATTCTTAAAACTGGCTTAATTTTTTCACATACATTTTCATGGAAATAATACTAGCGGAAACAGTTTGCGTCCTTAAGGAACCTTCTAATTATTATCAGACTGAGTTTATTCTATTTGCAGTCTAATTAAAGTATTTAATAAGATTCGCAGCAGTAAAGAAATTAATAAATAATCGTTCGAGTTCATTTATAACTAAGTTAAAAGGATGTTTAGGTTTCAAATATTTATAAAGCTTTTGAATTACTCTTTGAGCCTCTGCACTTATTGAGCTCGGAAAATTTTACTGATGGTATACCATTTAATAGAAACGGAGAATATTTAAAAAATTGTTAAATATACATCAGATTTGCATTAAATAAAAGTTAAAATATTTTTACCGGATAAAGACCTCTAATTCGGGGCAAGGCAAATCTGAAAGCACAAGACATAATACTACTCAGAAGTATCCACCCAAGGCTTTATTCCCTGAAGTTATTTAAAAACAACAGAGAACGTTATTTATTAGAAATCATTAAAAAACTTATAAAATATGTGTAAATGGGAGAAAGCAATGACTAAATTAATTATATTTTTTTCAGTTTTATAAACTGTTTTAAAAAGAAACTCACATTTTACGCTACAGCAAAGTCTGCCTACAAATTTATTGTGAGAGTGAAATCACGTGGCGGCTAATTGTAGTAATAATCTCACAAAAACTTGAAATACAGGTTCGCATTCTAGCAGAAGACATAGACTGAAGGGAATAAAGCACAAAACCGACGTAGAACTGTGTGAGAATGTTTTCTCATGTATTATTCAGCAGTTCAGCGAGAAGAAATGCATGGGAAATATAGATAGTCGACTGCAATAGATTAAGATATTTCTTGCATTTGTGACTTTTTGGTGCAATGATTAGCATATTCATCTGACAAATGATAGAACTGGGTTCGACTACTTATGAAGGCTAGACTTGATTTCTGATACTTTCATCTTCCTTCAAAAAACAATTATATCGGTTACCATGGCCCTTAAACTAAAATTTGAAGGATAATAATTTGTTACTATCTAGATTTGGCCAGTTGGGTCTCATTTTTTCTAATAAGTCTTCTTTTAAGTAGAGAAGTATATAAAGAATGGAGACATTTTTAACTATATGGGCTTTCGTGGATTAGTCATTAGTATACCGAACAAATCAGGGATTTGTGCCTCGAATCAGGTGCAGTAGCAGTTAAATTTTCCTGTTTTCCCACTCTGCAGGAATGTGGGAGGGGTGATTCTAAGAGATTCATTATGTTCCTTGAAGCTCTTTAGTGTTCTCAGGATGGCTTTGCCCTGAGTCTTGGGCTTCAAATAACATTAGAAAATTTAATAGTAATTTGTATTGAAGTTCATTCTTAAGTATGCAAGATGCATTAAAACGCTAAAGAATATAATTTGATGTGGCGATAGAATTTAATTTTGCCAAAGAGCTCCCTCCCTTTTGATTAACATTTTTGTAAATATCAGAAAATAGTGATCGCTCTCTTCAGCGTGGTGGAAGTAAATTATTCATTTTTTTTACAGCGCTAAAATCCAGAATTCGAATCTCGGTTAAGTGCGGTTTTTAAAAATATTTATTATAGTAGAATACACATTCAAGGGAATCAGGGAATGGCAGCACGAGTTATGTTAAGCAAATGGAGGATTTTCTTTTAAACAAGACATTCAGCTTTTTGCTGAATGAGTCACATATTCATTTCCTAAAGGATACTACACTTGTATTAATCTCATATTTATATAGGGATATGAATTAATAGTTTCACGACAGTGTTCACATGGCAAAAACAAAGAAGGAATGTATGGACGATAAGTTAGGCGATTAAATCAGCTGACTAAGATATGTAACAACTTTTGTTGCTTCATTTTTCTGGTATTATGCCAGAATTAATATCTTTTCTTGGAGTGTCTTGGATGGCACGTAGCTCAAAAATTCTGGAGGAGGGGTTGACACCATTCACTCGGCCGCTAGAAGGACTACCCGTGAGTCCGGACATTAGAGTTGTTCTTGACTTTTGAGAGAATTCTGTAACAAAAGTGCTAAATTACATATGATTACAATGCTCGAAAGGAGCTGAAAAACATAATTAGACATACAAAAAGTGAAGTACTAATATAAATTAAATACGGAAAAGAATAAGTATAATATTTCAAGAAAAACTTAAAATTAATTTTAATGTTTTGATAAACGAAATTCAGTGTCCGATATACGGCCAATTTTAAGAAAAAACGCCGTATGAAAAAATGTGCAAAAAATTTAACTTTTCAATGATTTCTGTAGCTTTACTAAAATATACAAAACGCTAAAATGATTGCATCTTTTTTGCATATAGTTTTAGAAAAATCCAGTGTGGTATTCGAAATGGCAAATTTTGGATTTACATTATAAGATGGTTACTTCAAAATTTAAAGAAGTATTAAGAGAATGAGATAACTTATTTGGTAGATATTAAACAAAAGCGTAAGGTTGGTAATTATAATATGGATGTGGTTGGATTTAAGCTTTAAATATTATCTAAGCTCATAATGTCCGGATACAAAACTTTAAATTTTAATTGTTCCCATAAGCATCCGATAATTCCACACAATCCTTCCCCTCCCACAGAAAAAGGAGAACGGGTTTTGGAGACTCAAAAAGAAGCTTGGGATTTTTTAATTTTAATACTCTTGGGACTGGACTAAAATAATTTGTAATATTACAGACTTTTTTATTCTGTAATAAAGTAATTTGTTTCGTAGTTGCAGAAAATATGAAATAGTTATAGAAAAACAATTACAGACGAATACTTCGGATATTCTTAAGAAAACATAGTAGTTAGAATGAACAGTATGAGTTTAGACAGTAGTTCATAATTTGAAAGACCAGTTCCTTCTTTTCACTTCAAAAGAAATCTAACTGCATCTATATATATTTATATTAATTTCTGACAATATTAATTCTTCACAATATATATTCTTGAATACTTGATTCAGGGCTTTATAATTTTAATATCATTGAGACTAGACAAAAACAATTTGTAATATTACAAATATCTTTGTTCTGTAACGCTAGTAAAGTAATTTTTTCCAAGCGTTTGAAAAAAATTAATGTTTATGTTTTCGAGTTTACTCAATTTCTATTTGAAAAGCAACTTGTCTCGTCTTACCATTTGCCCTTTAAAACGTCATATGAGTTTTACTTTGCGTTTCATGATATAATATATACTTACGAGGTCTTCTGAGTGGCTTGGCATACGCACATTTCAGGACATTGCAAAGACCCTTCCGAAAATTGTTGTTGAATCCCCCGTAAAGAATGGGATTTAAAGCGCTGTTGAAGTAAGCCAAAAACATGGAAAAGTAAGAAAACCCTTCAAACCAGTACGGCAACTGAAAGATATAAAAAAAGAGTTCTTTATTAATAAATTATACCGCTTTGTAGTCGATAGAATCACTTAATTGCGTATTATAATATAAAACATTTACAAAAACTACTTAGTTGATTACTAATAGTTTAAAAGGTTGTTGCATTAAAAGTGAATATTTAATATGACATCTAAATTATTTTGAAAAATTTTATTGCTACACATATGAAATTCTTCTCAGTATAGTTTTGTAAATACAACTCCTATTTGCAATTCCTGTTTTCCGATTTTTCTGTTTCCTATCCTCCATTTCAATGGTAGGCTTAGAATTATCTCCTTCCATCAAAATTCTTCCTAAAGGTTTTAAAAGGCAACCTTTTTCTTTTCTTTTCACCCGGGCTTTATACAGCAAGTTAACATCGCAATACCTGTTTGTTAAATTCCGTATAAACTTTTTTATTTAAATCCTCAAGATGTCATGACTAATGCCCGCATTTATCTGAATACCCGTATATCCAACTATCTTCCTCCTCATCCTCACACCCTTTCTGTTGTTACTAAAGAATTCTGCAAGACTAAAGAAAGAACATAGACACAGATATTGGGAAAAAAGATTATTTATGTTTTGTTTCACGATATTGCAATCGATCTTTTCAAATTTGAAACATTTTGTTATTTAGCACACTTAATCAAGAAAATATCCTATACATTCTGAAAAAAATAGGACAGTTCAATATATCCATTCTACCCGATTGATGAGTTACCTGAGAAATTGACGGAAATTAAACTTGCGGTTTTTCATGTCTCAAAAGCGCGACTTAGAATATATATTAGATTTATATACAGCATTGTTCTATCATAAGTATTTTGACACGAAATCGGATTTTTTCTGAAATGAAAAACCGATTTTTTTTCTATATTTCAATTCTACGACTCAAATTATGCCTAAATATTAAATATAGTAAAATTTTGGCGAGACACTTACCGAGAAATTTAAAAATTTATATTGGTGCACTTCTTTCAGTTTCCCAAGAATAATTCAACTGGCGAAATTCTTAATTTACAGTAACCTATTTTCCTTTCGTTTTTTCACTGTGAATGAGAGCAAACAAGAGGTGAATCGTTCATTCTTTCAAATAATTTTAACAATGTGCATAAAGAACGTTTGGCGTTATTATCATTTATAAGAAATATATCAAATTAAAAAATTCGCGAATATATAAATTTACGGATATCTTCAGAAATTTTGAAAAAAAAAACTTTAATTTTTTTCAAGTATGCCTAAAAATACATCTATCTACTTTAAGCTGATGGTAAAAGTTTTATAGGCTATAAATCAAAAATGCTTTCGAAAAATTTTTAAAAATTATTAAAAATTAAAATTGTAAATACAAATCAGAAAATATCCGCGAATTTTGTTTGGATTGAACCTAAAGTTTTAATTGTGGAAGAAGAAATCAAGGAAGTTTAATAAAAAATAAAAAATTTAATAAATATATGTTAAATTCAATTAACATTTGATGAGATAAAATTTTGTAAAGCTAATTTTTTAAAAAATACTCATGCGATTTTAACAAGACACTTTGGCGTAATTTGAGTCGTAGAATCCAAATATTGAAAAACATCGTATGTCATTCCGGAAAATGTCCAATTTTATGTCAAAATACCTATGTTACAACAATGCTATATATAAAGCTAATATATATCTTCAGTCATGCTTTTAAGCCATGAAGCCAGCAAGTTAAATTTAAGTTAAAGTCGGCTTAGTTGAACAGGAGCTAGAGAACTGTTCATTTCTTTTTGCGCAAAGTATACAACAAGGTTTTTCTTACACTATCGCTTTGTTTATATCGTATTTTGGAAGTGCACACTAATGTGCACACTACCTACTAATCTGAAGATTAATTGATGCTCCGCTAAAATGCGGAATCAAGCATTTTGCGCATTTTACTTAGGTAATGTGCACATTAACGGCTCTCGTATTGTTTAAAGCTAAAAAAGTTTGTTTCTGTTATTTCCTTTCCCTCTCCTTCCACTTTGCACATTACCTACTAGGCTCTCGCTAATCTGCACATTGCCTACTAGGTTCTCGTTGATCTGAAAATAAGATCTTTGCTGGAACAACAGCAACGTTTCTGTACGCTTAAATTAACATAATGTTATTTATTTTTTTCGATATCTAAATAACCAAGTTAATACAACTAAACAATCAACAAATTAGTTGATTGAATCACTCATCAGTCAAATGAAAAACTATAATACAAGAATAAAATGGTTTAAAATATTATTAAAATCAAGAAAATGAACTTGCGAAACATATGATAAAATTACGATCACTTATTAGTGAAATCTAAAGATTGGTGACACTTTGAAATACATAGCAAATGGATTTTGCGGCAAGCACACCTATTTGCGGTACATTTAGGTTTTCAGTAACATTTTCTGAAACCCTGCCCGATCAACAATTTAAAAGTGTAAGTGGTGACTGTTTTAAGCGTACAGAAACGTTAAAAGCAAACATCTGAGTAGTAATCAGTAACTTATTTTCACTTTAACGAGTACCTAGCAGATAATGTGCAGATTGTCTAGGTAATTAGATATTCGGATCACCTTTGCTAATCTGCATAATAACTGATTTCCGCACTTTAGTGATAACATATATATCAGAGTTAAAACAAATGAATTTTAATCTTAAATATTTTTTTCTTATTTCATGAAATATCTAAATTTTAAGATTTGCTGACATACGAAAAACTACCAAAAAAAGTCTGAAAGCTTTCATATTTTATATTACGTTCAGACGGGCATTTTTTATTTACAGACATAGACACATTTCGAGAGCATCTCGTCTAACGCCACATTGTGATAAAAATATTTAAAAACAACATAGCTTTAGAATTTCTGATAGACAGTCTCGCGTGCTTGAGACAAAAGTGTCTTATTCCCTACAGTGTTGCCACTGCTTGCTTTGAAATTGTTGAGTTTTTTAATAAAAAATTCATTAAAGTTTTAGAAAACATGACCTAGAAAATAAAACAAATTCGAAGTTCCAAATTCGGACTTCCAGGTGCCCATGTTCGGGTGGAAGACTATGATATTCAAAAGTTGATGAGTCTAAGTACCTTCGTTTTTGTAAATGCGAGAAACTTACATACATTCATGTAGATTCTTCATTACTTGGTTCCTTTAAATACACTGGTTTTAATTTAAGGAAAAATCACAAAAATCACAATTACTGAAAATGTTATATGTAGAATTTTATGAAACTTCCCCGCAATATACAACACATGATAAGGTATCAAATAACATAAAAGGAAATTACCAGACAATTATGGTAATATAGAAATTAGCACATGTAGAACAAATTGTAAAATGAACAAATTGAAGGTGTCAGTTTGCTATAGGAAAAATACCTTGAATATGGATTATGATCGCCTCTAGAAGCAATACAGCACATACAGCGATGTGTGATGCTTTCAATTATGCGGTCTATCAGTTCCATAGGAAGCGAGAGCCATTGCTCTTGCAAAGCAATTGCAAGGGTCTGAGGGGGCGGATTGAGAGCAGCTAGACATCTCTCTAAAGCATCCCAAACGTGCTCGATAGGATTCAATTTCGGAGATCGAGCTGGCCACTCCATGCGCATAATTGTTTCCTGTTGAAGATAATCATCTACGATGCGAGTCCTGTGTGGTCTTGCGTTGTAGTCCTGTAACAGGAAAGCATCACCTATTTTTCCGGCATATGGGCGCACATAAGCACCAGGATATCATCTCTTATAAACCTGAGCATTCAAGGTTCCCATTGGAAAGACATGGAGGTCTGTGCGTCCACCCAAAGAGATGCCCCCCCCCAAAACAGACACTGCCTCTTCCGTATGCATCTCTGTCACGGATGTTTGACGGATGATAACGGGTTCCAGGTTCTCTCCATATCAAATAACGCCTACTATAGCTTTCTAGACTAAACCTGGACTCATCCGTAAAGAGAACAGCCCTCCATTGATCAGGCGTCCAGTGGAAATGTGTCATGCCCACTGCAAACGGTCCTTCCTATGGCGTGACTTGAGCGACACGCAAATGGCTGGTCGCCTCGCATACAGATCACCTCCGTGAACCTTCTACGCACAGCTGACGTTGATACCAACCTTCCGGTAACTGCAGCAAGGGAAGATCTAAGAGTAGTCGGAGTAGCGGTTCTATTCCTGTGTGCACATAATGCCAAATATTGGTCATCGGCGCTCGTCATAGCAGTTGTCCGTCCTTGGCTGAACCTCCTAGATGCCGAATCTGTGATTTAAAATTGCCTCCAAAGTCTATGAACCACGGAAGGACTCACAGTTAGCCATCTGGCCACTTCTGTTTGACTTTGTCCTGCCTCTAGTCTCCCAATGGCTCTCCATCGTAGTTCTGCAGGGAAACGATGCCTGGAGGTCATTGTTACGAACTGGCTGTCTCAGATTTCTGATGTCACTATCACAGTGAAATATGTGGGCTTGCTCTCACACATGGACTTTGATGCTTCTCGCAGATGACGTATTCCGAGTGCAGCGAGTGTGCCAACAGAACTAACCGAAATTTGTTTAAACATTAAAAAAACATCAAGGCAAGTATATCAAAGAAGTATTTCTTCTGCAAATTTTGTACTAAAGGGTCAAATTCTTACTGTAAAAGTCTTTTGGGATATTACACTTTGTCGCATTTTATATTATTTTTGATTGAGTTTCTACTCAGCTGCATTGAACACTAGATTTCCAATATCCGCTATATTCAAGAAGGATAAAAATAGTAGATGTATCATATATTAGCTGATTGTTGTTGTTTATTGCAAACTATGAGAATTGCTATGTATTTATGTATGTATTTATGTATGTAATTTATGTATGTATGTATGTAATAGAAGGATTTCTACTTTCCACTATATGTTGTTAAGGGTCGTTAAAAGAAGTCTGAAAAGTTCAACTGCAGAAATAATTCCCCTGTTTACTTTCAAACAAAATTAAATAATTTCTTCCTATGGATAAAATGACATTCAATATTAATTAAAACTGAGAAGTTTCGTATCACCGTTAGTAAAAAATATTAAAATTTACTTTTAAAAAATTACTAGAATCTAGACTTTAATACCAATAATGAAAAACAAAGTTAAAAAAGAAGTAAATTAAGAATATAACTTAAATCAATTTTAAATTAGAGTTGACAAAAATAAAAAAAATTAATGATTTATGATTAATAGAGACATGACAGTGAAATAACTCATTAGTAAATATACCTGTATACTTTATTTGCAGTACTAATTATATGACATTTAGTATGATAACGTATTTTACTCCGTATTTGTGTTTCCAAGTGTTCGATAATTAGATTTTAGGTAGAAACCTATCATTTTCGTTTCTATAAAGCGTAAGCCCATTATTTTATTAACAGAACAATAAAAAAAGGTGCTTCGATTTGTGGTGCTATCAGTCATTTAACGATCTTAACATAAACTTTAACATAAAACTACAAGTATATATTAATTCTGTTCACGATCCTGTTGTGTTCATATTATTAAAGAAATTGCATTTTTTATTTTGATCTTTAAACTCATTGATATAAAATATCATAATACTTCTGCAGTATGCGAAAACATTCTGTGATATTTTGGGAGGAAAATGTTATGCATTTTAAAACACCGTGAGTGGCAGGTCTGAAAGTATCCATTCTTCAGTTAAATATTAGGTTGTATTAAACAAATATTTGCATTTTTTATTATATTCCACAATAAATACGAATTAAAATTTGGTTGCCATTAATATGCATTAATTATTAGACATTACTATACTTTTATTAAATCATTCCTATGAAAGTGAAGTTAAGAGCTCTTATATTTTTTAGTTATAAGTAAATTAGTTACGTCAGATTTAAAGAACATAAAACATACGATTGTAACGTATATCATTAATTAAAATTTTCATGATGATTTCATGTCCTGTTTGCCAAATAATGAAAAAAAACTTTCCTCAAAATCTTTCCATACTTTTTCTCTTGGCGTCCTCTAAATTTCAGTAGTTACCAGGTACCCTTGAAATTCGAAAGCCCGAACGTGTTGAAATAATTTCTAATAACGTTTCGCAAGAATTTCCATATTGTATTTGTTTAACTAACTGAACTGTTTGGTACCAGCAAAGAAGGAAAATTTAAATTTTAACAATAATACCACTTCCATATCTCTTCTCAGGCACTAGCATTTTGTTTAAAGTCGAAATCAGCACTGAATTCAGGCTTACAGTAGGCACTGCTTCAAAACGTTTCGTGACTGATTTCAGTGTCAATAGAGGAAAGACCTTTCAATTAAATACACTCAATCAAAATTGTGAGAAGATACAGGACTAATGGGGGGAAATTAAAAAAACAATTCTGGTTTATGTGAAGAAAGTATGAACAAACGGGACTGAAATGGCAGCTTGGAGTATAAAGAATCCAGAAAGGTGCCACTTACCATTGAACTTCCTTGGCTGGAAACAACCAAGGTTTACAAGGAGTGAAAATAGCGGCTTGTTCTTGACTACTCAAGTAGCAGTTTGGTCACATTTCCTTTGAGCCTTGATGATAAAACACCCATGGCACTACCAATGAAGAGTCCCAGAAGCAACAAATGGCAAAAATCTCGAGATGGCGGACTTCTCAAAAATAAGCAGCGTGATTGTCTACAAATTTCCAGACGAGATGGTTCTATAGGTATTAGAACTACGATCAAGCTTTCTCGAGAATTACCGTGGCCATGCTTGTGATGTGTGCCACGGACTTTGCCAGAGAAAAAATCCAAATTCGCCTTCGAAAGCTCATTTAGTTGTTTTACACTCTGACTTGGGCGATTCTAATTTGACTGAGTTCAGGACTTGTAGCATATACCGCCATTCACTGAAGGCGAAGATTTCATTGTTTGTTGAAAAGTTATGGATTCCGGTACTAGCCAAAGTATCTGGTTGCTACTTCTTGATCTTATCGCGTTATATATCATGGTTTCAGCACAGAAGTAACTATATAACCCTATACTTTTTATATCACATAGCTATACTCAGTAAATTGATATTAAATTGTAGAGACTGTCAAATTTTCAGAGTAGGAATCATAAAAAAGGAACTTGCTCCCTCTCTGTGATTCGAACCGCAGAGACCCATTGCTAACTAATATGTTAGCCACTTACACTACAAGACCGTACACAGAGAAATGTAATAGCTCCTTTGAAAGCAGTTAACAATGAATGTGTTCATCAATGGCTTCAGTTTACAATTTTTCGGTCCTTAAGATGTAGTAACGGAAAAGCTACAGAGCTATCATAGCTCGGCATAGCCTACTTATTTCCCACCTTCAGTTTTAAATTAAGAAAAACTAAGAAGCTGAAATTTCAAATTTTTAATAAGAGACGATTTCAATACTGTTTTTGGCTAATGATAAGAAATACTGTTGTTATTTACTTGAGCTACGGTATAATTAATCTTTGCCGTATTCTAAAACATTCTTTCGTTTTCAGTTTAATGGAAGTATGCATGAAGGTAATTAAAGTTTTAATATTTAGATACGAAGTAAATCTATGCATAAGAAAGAAATTTCAGTTTTATTGCTTACTAATTATTGATAGCTTAGATTATAATAAGTGTGTGATAACTTTTTTTATGAGGCTAAGAGATATTCACAGATTTCCTGTTAACAAACGAGAAAAATAATGATGATGATATATATATATATATATATATGATAAAAATATGTGAATCAAAATTACAGCTTGGCAATAGTCCCTTAATTCTTAAATTTAATTAATTTTCGTACTTTCCTTCTCTATTCTAAAAATAACAACTCTTTAGAATAATTTTTCTGAGCTACGTCATTTCCGGGTCAATCCATATCATATGCCTTTTACATAACGATGACGAGGTACTTAATTCGAAACTTAAAATTCCCAGAACCGAAACCTTTCAATTAAAAGGCTTCCATATTGGATATCCACACACTTACATTTTGTACCTGAACGTAGCATACTGCTGCTTGCTTCTACTTCCTAGCGCAACAATATCAAAAATGTAAATTTTCAGGAACAGGCACGATTAAGAGACCCAAAAAATAACCGCAAAATTTTTATCTAAAATAAAATGCATACTTAAAACCCTCCATGACTGAAAGCTCGTACTATTTTGTACTTCAACATCTATCTGCGTCATTCCCAAATCATCAGATATGTATATAACATAGTACATCTTCCTTATATTTAGGGATGAAAGGTGTAGTAACTCTTTTTTCAGTTAAAGGCATTCGTAGTACATTTTGGAAAAAATACGAATCGATTCATATACATAACTGATAAATAAAAAAAACATAATCTGCATTGAAAACCCCTTCCTCACAAATTTCGAGGTAGTGACATAGCGTCTGTCTTCGCAATTGCTGAATTTAAAATACAAGAATCTAATTAAATTAGTTTTAATTCCATTAGACATAAAAATAAAAAAAATCTAGAACAAACATTGACCTTTAATAATGAATTAAATTATTCTCTATCTTACACCTACTTCTACCTAATTGGTTACTTAAAACAATAGCCACCAATCAACTCCACAAGAGTTTCAGATAGAAAGAGAGAAAGTTTATCAGATTATTAACAAGCAACGGAAAGTGGAACCACTGTCAATATCTTCCTCCTAAGCTGACTAACCAACAAAAAATAAGCCTGGCATTAGGAAAGGGTGCCAAGGCAGGGTATTTCGGAAAGGTGGCTACAAGCATTATTTCTTAAATATTGATCCTATGCATTATTTCCAGTACAGAATTGTTTACAAAGGGTTACAATGTTTCACAGAAGGGCTTTGGAAACTGTGAATATGATTCTGATGCAATAAACGCCATTTTTCTTAGAGTTCCATTTAGTAAATATTCCAGTTACTCGTAATAAAATATTAATTATGCTTCAGTGCATTAAAAACAAAAAATTTAACTAATGATAAAGAAAAATAATCTAAGTTAATAAATTCTTTAATTATCTCGGGGAATTTTGTCCATAAAATTATAAATTAGCTGCAAAATTTGAAAATTGCTTTAATAGATTATTTTTTTCATGTCTTTTAATGACAAAATGTATTTTACTAAGCATTTAGGAAGAAATTAATAAAGAACTACCTCCCTCCCCCCAAAAAAAGAAAGAAAGTTTTCGTTTTAGGGATAAACGGGATAAATCGATATTCGTTAGTAAATTTGCAGTTGACTTGTTAAAGTATACACAGTGGTTATCATTAATTAGGGAAAAATCACAAGAATAACGGTTAGTCAAAAAGTTACATGTAGAATTTAAAGAAAGTGAACCATTGTATACAACATATATAAAGCTATAAAATTACATGAAAAGAAATTGGCAGACAGTTATGGTGTTCTAGAAATTAGCATATGTATAAAATTAACAAATCGGATGTGTCAGTTTGGTGTAGGAAAATTTCCCTCAATATGGAGCTTGATCTTCCCTAGAAGCAATACAGCACATACAGCGATGTGTGATGCTATCAGTTATACGGTCTGCATATTTCGTAAGTGCACATCTGTATCGCCACCGAGGGAGTGGCTTCTAAAATGGACCAATGGGTTCCGGTAATATTCTGTCATTTCGCATGACCTTTACCGCTGTTTAAGCAAGATGGCTCAAAATATTTTGCCACGCAATTTCCTGTACAAAATAATTAAAGTACCGTGGATTTCTAGGGAAAATTTTCAGTGAGAAGTTAGATCAAATATAAGCATAATTATATATGTAGAGAGTAGAAGTCTTTGCATTTTATGTATTGCAGTCTCTATGAAAAAGATGTTCTATGATAACAGCCAATACACAGCGTTATTCATAGTGAACTTTCCTATAGCCAATGCACAGTTTTATTCAAAGTCAACTTTACTACACATTTAGTGTGTTAAATTTCACATTAATAACTGTTCATTATTAAGTGTATCGTCTGCGCAGGAAATACGCTTTAAACAGAATGAATTTATCTTATCCACAGCGAATATATTTAATTTATTAATATAAAAGTTTTAACAATGGGTACATTCAGTCAATGGGCACAATATATATTTTGAATCTTACACTTTCAAAATCAAAGGAATGCAAGCATTAGATAAGAAATACTAAATTCATTGTAACTCTTCCAATTATTCAGCTCAGTAAAAAAGTTATACACTTGAAATCTCTTAATCCACAGTTGTTAGTAAATGCATAATATTCGAGTCTCATTGTAGCTTGAGTTATTTTCTCGATATAAAGAAAGATAATATGGTACGAACATTAATCCGAATATCAGTGCGTGATAAGCTTCGCGAAAGCGAAATATTGACTATTAAATAAACTTATAAAATGAAAGTGATACCAGATTTTCTACTAAAAGAATAGCAGCACTTATACGCCATACATTTACAACTGCGAAACAAATGCAAAATAAAATGTAAATAGCAACATGGCTCCTATGCACAGTTTCAAAGATTCAACGTCACAAGAGTAGCAGAAACTCGCTGGTCGATTTTTGAAAAGAAGTGAGAGCCATTGTTCTTGAAAAGCATTTGCAAGCGTGGCAAGGATATAAAGAGGAGGATTGAAAGCAGCTATACGTCTTTCTAAAGCATCCCAAACATGGTCCATAGGATTCAAGTTCGGTGATCGAGCTCGCCACCCCATGCGCTGAATTATTTGCTGCTAAAGATAAAAAGATAATCATCCACGATGTTTGTGATGTCTAGCGTTGTAGCAAGAAATCATCACCTATTGCCCCGGCGTAAAGGCGCATATAAGCATCAAAGATGTCATTTCTGTTGTCCTGATCATTCCCGTTTCCACGTAAAAAGACATAGAGGTCTGTGCTTCCACCCAAAGAAATACCACCCCAAATACAGATATTGACTTCTCCGTATGCATATCTTTCACGAATGTTTGATGGATGATAACAGATTCCATGTCCTCCAAACCAAACAACGTCTACTATCGCTTTGGAGGCTAAACCTGGACTTATCCATAAAGAGAACAACCCTCCACTGATCAGCTATCCAGTGGATATGTTGACGTTCCCACTTCAAACGTTCCCTTCTATGATGTAACATGAGCGTCACGCAAAAGACTGGTCGTCTCACGTACAGACCTTCTTCGTGAAGCCTTCTACGTACAGTTGACGTTGACACTAGCCTTCTGGTGGCTGCAACAAGGTAGGATTTGAGTTGATTCAGAGTCGAGGTTCTATTCCTTCGTGCTCATAAAAACTAATGTTGGTCATTGGCACTGGTCATAGAGACTGGCAGTCCTTAACTGAACCTCTTGGATATCGAATCTGTGATTAAAAATTGTTGCAAAATCTATGAACCGCAGAAAGACTCAGATTTAGCCATCTAAATACTTCTGACTGACTTTGTCCCGCGCTAGTCTCCCAATAGTTCTTCATCGCAGTTCTTTGGGCAAGTAATGGCTAGAGGTCATTGTTATGAGTTGGTTGTCCCAGATTTCTTATCTCAGTATCTCAGTGAAAGTTGAAGGCTTTCTCTCAAACATGCCGTTTTATAGTTCTCGAAGATGACGCAATCTGACTGCAGCGTCACTTATTTGCATTCTGTAGTTTTACTCAGCATCTCGTGTTTGACAAACTTTTAAAATTTTAAATGGGTTAGCTTATTTTTGGCTGAGTTATCGCTATTTCTGTGATTTTCCTGGATTTTTGGAAACCAGTGTATTAAGTATATGTACAAGTATATCTCAATATATCTATGAATTTTTCATGTAGATACAAGTCTGGGTTCTAACAATTTAAAAACAATGGATGCTTTATTTATTGGATATTTGCTTTAAGGGGATTGTATATAAAGCTAAATTTTACTTTTATCCCCCTGCATTCATAGAGTTGAAATTGTTTAAAAAAATTCTACTAATTTTAATGAACTTGTAACTGAAACTTTATTGTTGCGGGTATACGGGTTCCTAATGGATTGAATGCACAAGTCGTTAAAAAGTTAATGAAATGTATTCTTTCACAATAAATAAAACAAAATGCTGAAATATTTCCTCAGAGATATTCGTACAATATCACAATATCTCAAACGTTAAACAGAACTGAATTCAAAACAGATAAACTAATTCTATCTGACAGCGAATTCGCTACAATCAATCACAGCATTAAGTAAACAAACAGTTCGCTTAAAATAGCTACAACTACTACTGAGATGAGGTGTTTTAATTCAGCTTTTGTAAGCCGAATTAAAATATTACCAGAATTATTTGCTAGAATATTCTGGTAAAACCTCGGTTTTTGTGTATGGCAACAGCAATTACAAGATATTTATTTATTAAATTTTAAATGCACGCGCTCTTTTATTTTTACTTTTCCGACATAGCTTTCTCTTCAAAAATCGTATGCGTTGCATGGGAAAATAAAACAATTTTAATTCCAATTCTAAATAAATAGCTAAATAAATACGAAATCCGTATAACAATATGTTTATAGTGAATGGTTAAGGAAATAAAACGTGTACCCTCTTTTCAACAATGTCATTTATGCATACAGTATCACGTTAAGTATAAATATTTAATTCCATTTATCTACCAAAAAATCTTTTACAGATGTTGCAAATAATTTGTTCTTTTGTAGGTAAGGGAAAAAGTTTCGACAGCTACATGTCAATAGAAATGGTATAATATTGCTAAACAAAAGTGTATGCAGATTTTCCCTGTTTTAGCCCAACTTAAAAATAAATAATATAAGAACACTTGTAATTTCTCCTTCCATATTTAAGAAGTATTGAGGCATT
The DNA here is from genome assembly GCA_000611955.2 of Stegodyphus mimosarum. Classification (NCBI taxonomy): domain Eukaryota; kingdom Metazoa; phylum Arthropoda; class Arachnida; order Araneae; family Eresidae; genus Stegodyphus; species Stegodyphus mimosarum. Next base: position 99,144 of record KK121649.1, on the reverse strand, counting down.
GGAAAGGTTAGAAGTGATAGTAAAGAAGATGAAGTCCTTGGGTGACTTGGGAGTTAGAAAGACAGGAGTTTGTAGTGTATGGAAGAGAAAAGATGATCATCAGTACCTGATATTTGTACTATTATTATTAGTTCCTTGTATATATGAACATTTTCAAAATCGTGGGTTGTATCTGCTCTGGATGACAGGAATAACTTTAAATATGACAGTACGTTTCATTGCTTAAATGGCCCATATTTAGTATGTTTTAATAGTAAGATTAATGCAGTTTTTTCTACAACGCAGTTCTTTATAATAAATCGGTGCACAAACCTGTCTGATGGCTAACAATTTACAAGTCATCAGTCACTTCCTATTAATTTCTTCGAAAAGTGATTTTTACTTATATTATTTATATCAGGTGAGCATCTTCATTAAGAGTTTTCACGAAATACCGATATCTTATATTTTTTAATATAAACTGGCGATTATGCATTCATATAACACATCGTTCTGCTGCTTTGGATTATAAAAGAAAATAATTGTTAGACTTTTGAAATTAATCATTTGTGGCGTGTTTAAAACAGTATGGTCTAATATTTATATTTTTGACATGGAATTAATTTAAAAAACTATTATTTCCACAAAATGAAAATTAATTTCGTCCTGAAAATGATTTTGTGCTAGCATGCATGTAATTAATTGTAAATGTATGTATTAAATAAGTAAACCTGATGGTACGTCTTAAGCTTGCTTTTGAAATCTGCGATTTTGTTAACTGCTAAGGTGGTCTAATATTTGCGGCGGAAAATTTTATATGAACGAATTGTAAACGAAACATAAATTTTCCCTGAGATTAGAAGAAGGTATTTCAAGTGCGTTGTATATTTAACCGTTCGCTGTTCCTAACAGACGTTTTGTCACTGTAATAAAATAATCTAAATGGGTCACTCTGATTGAATAACCTAATCTTCTGTAATCAAATAAACTAAAGAAAAAAAGTACATCTGAAATATAAAGATTTCGCGAAAAAAAACCTCTGAAATATAGGTTATTAATGTTAGCGCCCCAAACATTATTATAAACATACTATAGTTCGCACCGAAAGGTAATCACCATGGAATGGGAAACGTCTATATGCAAGAACTAATTGTCTTTCTAAACATTTGATAGTGCATTCATGTTCATTACCATACTTACACAAGACTAGGAAAAATATCATTGAATCTTGTACATATATAAATCATCAGTAAAGACATAAAGTAATAAATTTAGAATATTTTTCACAAAGACCAAAAATTTAAATTCGTAAATAAATAAAACTAGGCATGATTATATTACATTTAAAAATTCATAATTCTATCTATATATATCTATATATATATATCTGCTGCAAAGTAAAACCGACAAGACAATTATAAGTCACAGAGTCCCTTCAAATTTGAATTATTTTGGTAACCATATTCAAGTCATGTTAAACAATAATTAGTTAAAGCTTAACAAAAATATTCGAATCACCGGTGTTAAAATCAAGAAAAATGTCCATAGTTAATCCCAAATCACGATTAATCCGACGGTTATTAAGACACAACGGACTGGTTTTAAGAAAAGAGGAATAACATAGTAAAGAAGCATAACTCATATTATAGTAAACACGAAAATAATTTTACCAATTTACCAGTAATTTCAAGGAGCGTAACCTGGAGAACAAAATCATCTGGCTGGCTAAATTAAATCAGTACAGAAAACAAAAGTAACGGAATAATAAATACCATTAGAGCTGAACAAATGAAGCTATAAATGGCATTAAAAGCAATACATACAAGATAATTTGAATAGTGCCCTTCAATTCGAATTCGTGTTAAAATGTCGGTTTAAGATTTTAGTTTTTCTCCATTCTTTTTTAGCCCAAGGGCTTTAGCTTAGAAAAACTGTTAATCTCGAAACGTCATTTTGCATTGAGTCATTTAAATAGGATGTATCACTTTTTATGTTGTTGCCACAGATATTATCATCCCGTATTACATTTAAAGAAACTAAATAATGAAGAATCTGCATGAATCTATGTATGTTTCTTGCATTGTAAAAAAGAAACAACAGTACCTAGATTCATCAAATTTTGAATAATATAATCTTCCACTCGGACATGGACACCTGGAAGCCCGAATTTGCAATTTGTTTATTGTCTATTTCATATTGTGTAACAAAGCGAGCAGTGGCCGCACTGTAGGGAATAAAAAATTTTTATCTCCAGTGCGCGAGACTGTCTATCAGAAATTCTAAAGATATGCTATTTTTAAATATTTTTTCGCCAAAGTAGAGTTAGCCCAAATGCTCTCGAAACGTGTATGTGTCTGTAAATAAAAAAAATCTGATGACCACATGACTTCCTTGTACGGAATATTAAGTTGTACACATTTTACATTTCATTTAAACGTATTGGATTGAATTCAGTATGCTTCGTCGATGGCGCATAAACCACAATAGAATAAATGCACTTTTTAAAATTCATTATATTTGTTTACCACAGCGACACTGTGGCGCTAAGTTCACTCATTACATCTCATTTATTTTATCATTCAGAATACACAAAAAATATATATATCATCTGAAGAATTATCCAATCGTTGCCACATGTTCTACTCAAATACTATGATAAATCTAAAACGATGTGTAAAACACACACACACAACTAACCCACAAAAAAAAAAAAAAAAAAAAAAAAAAAAAAAAAAGTAAAGAAAGAAACAGTTTTTCACAGACTATTCAATGTTTCTCATTCAATTTATTCAGAAAAAAACTCAAATATCTATGTTAAAAATTACGAAGTAAATATTAAACACTTAATCCTCGAGTAAATTTCAGAATGGATTAAGCATCATTTAATTCGCAATAATAAAAGAAGGCGTTATCTTTGTTGTCGCGAACTTTCTCTAGATAGGTAACAAATCCACTATTCTGCTAAGTTTCAAATGTAAACAAATATGGCCAAAATAATTAGGCTTAGTCGCACTTAAGCAATTTTTAAATTGTAGATAATTCTGCAATTATAATATGCATGTTAAATAAAGGCATAAAAACCTTAACCAGAAGATAAGAACAACGTAATTCAATCATTTTTAAAGCAAAAAATGCACAATTTACGAACATATAAGAATAAAGAAACTGAGCTCACTGACCAGAGTAACAGAGTGGATACATACATAATATTTGGTGCGGCTGATTGCAACCAAAATAGGAGGTTTGTTATAGCAATCCTATATGCAAAATTTCTACATCTACGTGTTATACCAGTCGTATATGCAAAGTTTCAACAATCAGAGTCTACTCGTTTTTGAGTTACGCGAGATACATACATACATACATACGTACGTATGCACAGACGCCACGGAAAAGTCTTTTCAGAATACATTTTGAATCAGTTTTATAATTTTTTTTGGAAAAAAGAGTCTTTTATTTTGTCCTTACGTTCAGATATCAAGCAAAAACATCGTTAAATTGCATCCGATAGCGGTCAAAACGGATATTTTCGTTGAAATATGATACGCGAATTTTTTCGCGATTACAATACACTTTACGCTTCTTAACAAGGAAGGAAAAACGCGTCTGTTTGGAAGTAATATAAAATCTGAAAGCTTTCAGATTTTTTTTACAACATTAAGTGATATGGATTACATAAAATTAAATTACACATATTGCTGTGAAAAGAAAAACAAATCCTAAATATACTGCTCGACACTGAAAATGCAACACCAAGCAGGAGTGGTCAGCAAAGTGATGGAATTTGGAAAAAAGACAGAGACAGCAAGCAGCAATAAGTGATCTTTATTTCAAAATGATAGTCAGAATACAGAGCGAGAACGGCGTCGGTTCAGTAGGATGTAGGACCACAGCGGACAGCGAAGCACGAAGAAACATGTCTAGGCATAGAGTCAATAAAAGTGCAGATGGTGTCCTGAGGGATGGCTCTCCATTCCCTTTCAACCATTTGCCACAGTTTGTCTTTTGAACGAGGCAGGGGCAGAGTCATCAAACGGCGTCCAATCACATCCCACACATGCTCGATTGGTGACAGGTCAGGAGAGTACGGTGGCTAGAGAAGCATCTGTATACCTTGCAGAGCACGTTGACAGATGCGAGCACTGTGTGGTCGGGCGTTTTCCTGCTGAAAAATTGCATTAGGCAGCCCCTGAAGGTAGGGGATTGCTACCGGCCGCAGAACATTATCCAAGTATCGTTGGGCCGTCATAGTGCCCTGACTACTAGCTAAAGGTGACCTGGAATCGTAGGCAATAGCGCCTCAAATCATTATGCCACGTTGTCGCGCGGTGAGCCGTTCCACAGTTACTGCCGGATTAGATCTGTCTCCGTGTGGACGCCACACACCTATGCGGCGACTGTCACTGGATAAACAGAAGCCTGACTCATCTGAGAACACGACGTTTCGCCATTCTGTCATCCACATCGCTCCAGTCCGGCACCATTCTAAACGTTGGCGTCTATGCTGTGGGGTCAATGGCAGTCTTCGTAACGGACGCCGTGAGTGCAGGACACGCTCAACCAATCGACGGGAAATGGTTCTCGTCGACACGGGAACATCCAAGGTATCTTGCACGTGCCGCAGAATCGCGATACAAGTGACTTGCGGGACCGCCACAGCTTGTCGGCGGATGCGTCGATCCACGCGTGCTGACGTCACTCTGGCTGCACCTGCTTCCCTCTTTCTTTCCACATTCCCTTGTTCCAACCATGTTCGCCATAGCCGATGCATCGTGCTCGCATCCATGTGGGTATCAGCTGCGATTTGACGTAAGAACCAACCCGCCCTTTGCAGTCTGATCACCATACCCCTCGTAAAATCCTCTATCTCCTGGAAGTGCCTTCGTTGACGGCGGCCTGGCATTTTCTCCTATTACACGTATCCTCCGGGACAAAAACAAATTTTCTTCGATAATTCGTCTGGCAGGAATAACGACATGAACATTGCCCTTTCCGCACGTTTCTTGCCTTATATCTCACTTCACGTGCGTCGGAGAGCTGCGCATTTCACATCATTCGCATAACTCAGTGACGTGCGTCTAACTCTAAAATTTGCATAAATTCCTGACCACACCTTCTTGATGTTGTATTTTCAATGTCGAGCAGTGCATTGTGTACTATCACTATTTTTATTCCATATCATTTTCTTTAAATTCGGTAGATTCCATAGATAGTTTCATTTTATGCTAATCATTTGTAACAAAAGCCTGTTTCTCTCATTCTGCAATAACCTAGTGGTTGTGTTAGGTTAGTTTAGCTTATCTGAATACGGGGAAGCCAGAGGGGGCTACCTGCCTACGACGAGAGACGCCTTCGTGAAAAAGTTCTGGGAGAAGCTTCATGGTATTTAACGTTACACATGGTGAAAATCACGGAAACCAACCATGCAGCTGGCCCGTTCGCCTGAGTTCGAAACAATGCCAGGCCGAAGTGTAAATATATCCGGCGGTGTTAACTATTCAGGCCACTGGTAGGTCGTTTTTGGTGGTTAGGTTGATAATGGTGTTTTCATTTTATAGAATTAGACAGAACAAACTTGTATAAATAATAGTATAAAGATAAATAGATAACAAATTTATCATATTAAACAGATAAATAAACAAAGAAATAGCTATATAGATAAAGAAAAAATAAATAGATAAATAAGTAGACAGAAGAACAATCTGCTCTTTTACCAATGGTATTTCAAAAACAAGGAATTAAAGTAATGATACTCTATCTTCAGAAAACGAAAGACCTCTGATTAAAAATTAAGCACTTTCTGATAATTAAAAGTACGGATAACATTAAAACATGCACATGCAAACGAAGGAATGAAGAAATGAAATAAAGTAACCAAGATAATATTATTTCGACAATTTTAAAAAGAAAATACAATTTATCTTATATTTAACAATAAGCGATTTAGTTTGTTTTTCATTTTTCAACATTTATGATACATTTAACTTTTTAGGCGGAAAAAAAAAGCTTAGAATCATATTCATCATTCATTAATTTGAGAAAGAAATTCTCAAGAACATTTTTTTAGATATTCAAACAGATAGTGTCATCAGTCTGCCTTCGAAACGTCTGAATTGACAACCCAAAGGCTTGATTAAATTATTTTAACATGGTCAAATATAGAAATAAAATGAGTCGGGTGACTATCGATCCATCTCAGTAATGAAGTACCGCTTTTTATCTGTCTCGTCTTACCAGTCTGGTAATTCTCCTCGTTTGGAGTTTTTCTCATGGGAACTTATAGCTTATACCTATTTCATACATATTTTCATTGGATACCCTTTCCTTTTATTTATTATTTCTTCATTTCCACCTCGGAATAGTCTTTTGAAACTCCAACTTTTATTTACTTATTTATCTGTTTAAATGTTGATTATAAATAATCTCTCAGCATTTAAATTTTTTTTGTTATCATATTTTGTTTATGAACATGCATTATATACGAAGTAGGATCCAGAAATTCGTAGAATACGTGCGTGGGAGTGCGTATGTATGTACACTCTGAAAAAAAGAAATGGGACAGCTCTATATCTCCCGTTCTACTGGGCCGTTTGAAGAATAATTTGCGTTTTTCATGCCTCGAAAGGGCGACTTAGAATATGTATTAGATTTATATACAGCATTGTTCTTTTTGAAATAACACACCGTTTTTTTATATATTTCGATTATACGACTCAAATCATGCATCTATCAAATTTAATTTATTAAGTTAGTTTGATTTATATAAGTGCAATCTTATAACTAGATGTGATACATAATTTAGATGTTTTATGCTGTTGGCAGCGTTAAAAATAAAGATATGGTAAAATGTGAAAGGCAAGAGAATATTTCCACGCTACGTGTCTAAGATTCAGATGCTTGGTTTAAGCCATTTTTTCGAAAATGAAACTAAGATACAAACTACTTACTTATTTGTTGAAGATATATTACTAATACAGTAACAGAATGTAGTAACTGAAAAAGAATGCAGTAACTGAAAATACATTTCAGTTACTGATACTGTTTAAGACATTTTATGACAAGACTTATATATACCTGAACTTGCACGATAAATTTCATTCTGCCTTTTTGTAGTTTATTATGTATTATTATTATTATTATTGATAATACATGATATTATTTATCATTAATTTATAATGTTCTGCACTTTTGTAATTTATTACGCACTTTTTCTTAGATCACTCTGTTAAAACATGTTTCTGAGTTCTGTTCTTATATTTTCTGATTTTTAAATTTTTAGAATAGTACATGAGATTTTCCTGCAAGATAATTGATTTTTTGTTGATAATACAATAAAATTGTTTTTTTGATTTACTTTTTCTAATGTGTAATTTCCTTACTTCAAGAAAGGAATGTTCCGTGCACGTTTTGGAAAACTCATTTAAGAACGCCTTTTTACAAATCATTGCAAATTCGTATTTAAACATTTAATGCTTCGAAAGTATAAATTTATGGTGATGGAAGCATAAATGAAAGAGTGCATGATATTTAACTGATCATACTATGCAGTCAATAAACATATACTGACACAAATGAAAAGTATTTTACGGGATTTAAATTGGCATTTTTTAAAATTTATTAAACGAGGTATAAATAATATTATTACAGAAATAAAATGGCCGCATATTAGGAATTTAAAACATTTCAAATCTGATAAAAGGAAGCATATTTTATTATGTTATGTGACAGTGAAGTTCTGTCATCGGATTGGAAGGATCGAGAGACAGGTTCTGACGTCACGTCAGAGCTTCTGTGACCGTTTCTACTATTGGACATGCCAAAAAAAGGTGATTCTCTGGAAGCATGGTCATGGAATATAGCTGTCGAAGACTAGAACGGGAGTAGAAATCTTGCAGGGTATACCGAACAGCATTTACTATGACGTTACAGAAGGAATTGTTGCACCGGAGTACCTTCCTGCCTAACGTAATATCCAAGTTGACTCTACTGACATAAGTCCATCGTACGTTTTCTCACATATAATAGGATGCCATGCTCTGTTCATTTATTTTGTGAAGTTCAAGGAAAGTACCATTAAAACTTATGTTTCACTTGCGTCAAGTAAGCTCATTTCGTTAGCGACTATGTTTTCTATTACATATTACTCTCAGCAACATAAAAAAAACAAACAACATTTACGATAGTTACTTTTGATTTCTAAAGATTTTTAATAGTTCTCCTTTTTCTTTGGCTCGAAATTTAATTAATATTGGTTCAGAAAACTGCTTTCAATATTTGTTCAGGATATTGCTCTTGATTTACCCAATGGTAAATCTTTTTACTTTTATTTTAATTTTTAGCGTATTGCTTTCGATTTACCCTAAGTTGTTGAGATTTCATACTCAGAATTTTAATGAATACTTTTTGCAATTAGTTTATGGTTTATCCAAGGAATTTTCTAGTTTCTTTCTAGTCTTCTTTTTTATCTTTTCAAAATGTTTATAATTTTTATTTTAGGGTGATTCGGAGCAGGCTTTATCTTGATGATTCATTAAATTAAAAAAAATATAAATTTTTTTTTCCTCTTTTGAAAATTCTTAGACTGCTGCTTGTAAAACGACCAAGGAAATTTCACCAATGTTTTATATTTTTTTATCAGTTTTATTAATTTTGTTGAATTGTTTTTATTCAAACATATAAATGCTAATATTTACGTTTTTGTTTTAATTTCGATATGTGTGTTTCCTGTTAAGTGTATGCCATCTTTTATAATTTAATTTAATTATTATCTCTTAATTAATTAATTAATTTCGCGTGCGACTT
>KK121649.1:44934-80775 GCA_000611955.2 Stegodyphus mimosarum | reverse complement strand
TTTTTTTTTTGTCTAAGAGTGTATATCTTAAGTCGCGCTTTCGAGACATGAAGAACGCAATTTGAATTTCGTCAATCGGCCCAGTAGAACGAAAAATATAGAATCCCCCTTTTTTTGCGCAGTGTACATTACACATGAAAATTTCTGCCAGTTAAAATGAGAGTCGGTTTTTAATTATAATCGAGAAAATACTATTTATTCACGACATTTTGAGGAAATTTGAAATTTCAGAGGTAAATCCGTAACGCTCGGATGAAATTACAATATTTGTAAATTTTAGCATTTCCAATAATAGTAGTATTTAATACCTCTAGAATTTGAAACTATTTCACGATTCTAAATTGGACTCGGAAAGACTTAAAATTATTCCTAAAGTAAATTATGGAAATCACCCCATCATATATATGGAACGAGATCACAGAATGGATTACTTTCATTATGTGATGAGCAGCGGTAATTAAAGATGGGATTTATCGGTAAAACTACATGTGAATTGTTGAAAGTATGAAATTTCACAGTCTTATTTGAATATATTATTAGAAATTATTTATTACTAAAAAGGACCAATGGTTACAGAAAATTTCTCTCTCATTAGAGAAAAATTAAATAAATTACCTCTTATTAAGAACTCATTTTCTTGAATTTTTCGATGGCATTAACATGCGCTCAATAATGTTGAGTTTCACATGTTCTAAAATTTGAGATTATTATTTTGTCGTTTTCTTAAAAAATATTAGATTTTATAAAAGAGATTGCAAATATAAACAAGATTAAAATTTAATTTACTGCCTGCATTTAGAAATTCGTAATTATATAGCAGTCGACGGTATTTATCACTTTGTTTTTAATTATTGACTATTGGTTAAAGTAGTTTTCTGATAAGGAAATAAAGTGCAAATTTATGTAATCTTCTTTGCGTGGTATCAATTGAATAACAGCTTTTGGAAACATAATTTGATAAATTACGTTCTTTAATATGAGTTTAATGAGTTTCTTCAGACTGCACTTTCATTATTTCCTAATCAAAAGTTTCATTGCGAATAAAACTAATATAATAGCATTTTTAATCCTGTAAAAAGATATTGAAGTTACTGCTCCCCAATCACATAAAAGAAAATTACATATTGCGCCGCATCAAACGCAGAAGCAAATGAACTGAGCAGAACTTTTAATAACACGCTTGGGAAACACTGTTAAGTGTGCCACTAATTACATTATCAACTACATAATGATACCTAAAGCTGATTTACGAGGAAAATACTTCTAAACCTACACTTTTCAAATATGTAAGTTGAAATTATGATTCCTTAATTTGGTTTTTTAATTAACGGCAATGCACTCTAGAGGGATTTGCTGAGGGAATTTCCCATAGAGAATTTCCAAAACAAAATAGTTTCGAATTTTATGTAACGCAAGGGAAGTTAATTCAATAGTTGATTCTATGGCATGGAACAATATCTGAGACAAATTATCGGTATTTCTCGGCTTGATTGAGAATAATATGAGTAGATAGAACATTTGAAGCAATTAGAATAATCTAATTAAAGGAAACTGGGATCTATAACATCGGTTCAAATATTTTGTAAGATAAAAAAAAGGCTAAAGTCGAGAAAAATTTGTTTACTTAATTACGTATGTTACAGGCGGAGATATATTATGCCTAAATGGTGGTGAACAAAATTTGCCGTAAGTTTGTGCACATTTTGTTTATTGTGAAGTTGCGCAAGTGTCATTTATTTATATTCAAAACACTCAGGATATATTACCCTATTTGACATTGTTAAAAAATGTTTAATTGTACCATCTGGTTATAAGAAATATTAGACGGAATTTGGCTATGCTTAAAATATGCTTAAAACAAGGAAAAGCTGTTTTATTTGCTTATAAAATGCGAAGTAAATTCTTTGTAAAGTAGGAAAGCAGTTGCATGAACATCAGATATATGGATGATTTTATTTCTAGACTAATTAAAATAAAGCACATTATTATGTTTGTTGCATGATTTTAGTCTTTTTTCATTAAACAGCATAGATAAAAAAGCTAGATGTAAAAGATAACATAGCATATCTGTGAGAAGTTATTATAATCTAAATGAAAATGCACATCACATACATTCTTCTCCTGCGTCAATCTATCTTCAGCTGAATTTTGGAGAAAGTACAATTCATTTATTTAAAATGAAAAAGGTTGAAGACTCAAGAGGAATTTCTTTAACAGGCATTCAAGTTTAAATCAAAATCTTCTATTCTCGATAATGAAAGCGACTGCTTTGGAAACCACATTTGTTAGATATTCTGAAGATTCTTGATTATGGAGCTAAAATATTATATCTAAAATATCGTCAGTTTTATTGATTCCTAAACTCATTAAAGTAAATTTTTTAAACCTCTACAATTCGCAGCAAATAGCTGCAGAAAATGCGGCATCGTGGAAAAGTACGCCAGTTAAAAAAATCCTTTTCTTTCAAATTTTTTGTCCGCTTTCCAGGCAGTCTTATTGTTTAGTATTCCGCATTCGGAAAATATTTCGTGTTGTCAACTAAACTTACTTGATGGCCAAGGCAATTGCCCTGCAGTACTTGCCAGCCTAGTTTGGGGTTAAAGCTCTGAAATGAAGACCTACTCGCAAAGTAAGGCATAAAAGTATTGCAAACATATCACAGAAACATCCCAGTTAAATCAATGAAAATAATCACTGCGAAAATAAATATGTCAAAAGATGCGAGATGAAATTAAGAATAAAAATGAAAGAATTCATTTTTAAGATCTCTGCTACTCCTAGAATCTGTTCCAGTAACTTGCGATGGGGAATCATTGCCTTGCAATACAAATGTACCGAAAAGAAATTTATAACAGAGCACCCACATGTTCACAAGATAGTGATGGACCATGTTCACAAGATAGTGATGGACAGTGAGCATTCACTTAAATACCTTAGTGTCCGTAGGGAGAGTCTTATGCACAGAGTCCACAAAAGCTCATGATCGGCCTTTATTTTCAGAGCCTTGTTGCGGAAAAATAGATCTAACTACAAAAATGTTTTAAATGATGCAACTGTTAATGTTCTGACATTTTAAAATTTGAAGATATCAATTTTGTAAAAATTACGAAATACAACCTGTTACTTCCCCCCCCCAATCCTATACTTATATATTTAGGAAGTTTCTATACTCATTATAAATACCTAAGCGCAGAAAGTGTGGCTCACAGACTGCAAAAATTTGTAGAATTCTTAGGTTGTTTTGAAGTAGGAGATATGAAACATTTGTAGTGTCCTCGCCGGTACTCAAACCCTAGACTTGGTGAATACGTGTCAAGTATTCTTCCAATTACACCACGAAGGTATGCAGAAAACAGGAAGGAAATACCTTATATTATCCTCTTTTTGAAAGGTGACTGAGCATCTGGGGACCCAATCATCAAATCCTGGTATGGTTCTAATTATATCGCGAAAGCATGCAGAAAAGTGGGAGAAAATACCTCATAAGTTTTCTGAGGTATTTGATACTAAAATTGCAAATGATATTTAGGGGCCATACGCAAATTGAGAGTGAAATAATTGCATTTGTATGTAACTAAAAATAAAAATATCAGTTAAGAGAAAAAGTTTATATTACTAATAGATAAAGTAATAAGCATATTATGTGTGAAAAGTATTGATTAATGTGAAATCGTGGCTTCAGTACTGGCACATACCCAACTAGTAACATTATTCACGTTAATAATAAAACTGCAGTGAAATATTTCTAAATCGCTGATTTTTTGCATGATTATTAAATTATGATCCGAAAATTATAAAAGTATATAAGAATACTAATAATGAATTTTTAGCATTTGCAAACTTATGAACTTTTTTTTATGGAAATACTTTTGGGATAATAAATGTAACAAAATCAGAAATTAAAGACAACTCGTAAATCACAAAAGAATATTATTAGATGGTATATAAAAGGAAAAATGAACCTATAATTATTCCAATGTATTTATTAACCACGCCACCAATGCAAATTGAAAATGACGTCAAAATTTGTAAAATTTAAAATTAAATATTTCGGTCAATTTTTGTCGTAGGGGAGTCAATCCTTTTACATTTTCCTTTTCATAATGGGTACAACATTTTTCTGAACTTAAGTATAGGGAACAGGGCAGCGCATAAAAAGTTCGATTTTGTAAATTTTTTTAAAAATTTGTTATGCTACAGTATCAATATTCGAAGCATTTAAAACATTTTTGTAATTGAAAGTATATGTTGACGACAAACGGTCGTGAAAATTAAGTATGGGTAAAGACTTTCGTAGCTACGGTGTATAGTTATTAATGGCAAACTATAGAACTGATGCAGTACAACTCCAACTCTTTTAATTATTATTGTTGTTATTACTATCTATTATTTTACCTGGTTTCTGTATTAGTTTGCAATTATTATTCTGACGTTCGTTCCAACTCAATGAACCATTTTCGTGATGATTACTTTTCGTAATGAAGGTTTTATACTAAATACTGTTGCGTTTTACGGGTTCGTGGATTTGACAGTATTCGATGAAAACACGATGCAGAACAATAAAAAGCACAATTTATTTACAAGAATCACTATTTACAGCACAGTTCCAAAATTACCTTTAAAAGCGTCGAAAATCTACAATAAATACGCTGAAACAATCAGCAACACAGCTTCAGGCTGTAACTGTAAAGGTAGCTTCACGGCAACACTAAACTTATAATAAACACCGTGGAACAATCACCAATACACTGTCAAGCTATACTGTAAAGATTGCTTCACGGCAAAGCACTATCTCTATCGCTTTCTGTTCACAAAACTCTCGCGTAGCTTAGCACTCACAGTAAACAGCTATTCTCACAATTAATCACAATTAATCACACACTAATCACACTCTTAATCACACTCTCGTAACACTTCACAATTAACGCTCTCAGAAACGCAAGGGTTTATATAGCTTTTCTTTAAGTTCCACACGTTTCGAGAAATATCTCGACAGGAAGTTATTCTAGAAGCTTCCCGATTGGACCATGGGATATCGTCACTTTGGACGCCAAATGGGCGATAAAGTCGCCAATCTGGCAACCCTACCATACACTATTTTATGGCAACCCTAGTGCTATGCCGGAAAGCTTACGTACAGGCGCAACCGCCGAATTTTTCGTAACAATACATTTGCAATAAAAGAAAGTTATTACATTCTTTCTAGCCCAAATGAGCGTTAGTCCAGAAGGGCTATCAGTCTCAAAATGGCATTTTCCGTCGGTTCACTATATATGTCGTAATCGCTTTTCAAATTGTTGCCACCAAATATTTTAGCCTTTAGTATTGTATTTAAAGAAATTAAATAATGAAGAATATGTATGAGTGTATGTATGTTTCTCACACTGTTAAAAAACAACGGCATCTACAGCCACCAAATTTTTGATAACGTAGTCCTCCACCCTAATATTTGATAACGTAGTCCTCCATCCTAATATGGGCACTTGGAAGCTCGAATAAGGAATCTGGAATTTATTTTATTATTTATTTCATATTTTGTAAAACTTTGAAGAATATTTGATTAACAAACTCAATGATTTCAAAGCGAACAATACAACTGTGTGCGGGGAAAAAATTATCTCCAACGCTCGAGACTGTCTATCTGAAATTCTGCTGTTTTTAAATACTTTTAGCTCAAAGGGCATTAGCTCAAATGCTCTCGAAATATGTATGCGTGTGTAAATGAAAAAGACGCTCATTTGGGCTTATTATAAAAATCTGACAATTTTTCTTAAGAAATTATATTCACTTTTTTTATTATCAGTCCATTTGGCATCAGCCTAGAAGGGCTATTAGTTTAAAAATGGCATTTTGCTTCGAATCCCTTTAAACGTCCGAATCACTTTTCGAATTAATGCCACTAAACTTTATTGCCCTTTATTATATTTCAAGAAATTAAATAATGAAGAACGTACAGGAATTTATGCATTTTTTCGCATTGCGAAAAAACAACGGTGCCTAGAGTCATCAAATTTTGAATAATAATATAGTTCTCCGCCGGAATATGAGCGCCCGGAAGCCCGCATCTGGAATTCTGAATTGTTTTTTGTGTATTTTATATTTTGTAAAACATTAACGGAATTTTGATTAGAAAACGCGGCAATTTCAAAGGCAGCAGTGGCAACACCGTAGAAATAAAACATTTTTATCTCCAGCGGGTTACACTGTCTATCGGAAATTCTAAAAACATGCTGTTTTAAAATAATTTTAGCGCAATGTGGCGTTATTCCAAATATCCTAGAAACCTGTTTGAGTCTGTAGATGAAACAAACGACCGTTTGGACGTAGTATATAACCTGAAAGATTAATAAAAAAAAGGAATTTTTTTGTTTACTTTTTTTTTCAGTATATGCTTTGTATATTAATTTTCAAATAAAATAAAGCTAAAAATACAGATAAAACTATTCATGGCAAACAGCAGTCAATAAAATGACTGCTTTGTAATAGCAATGCATGCACATAAAAGGATACGATTGTTTTGCAATAACGTAACTTAAATAGATAAATTAACCCAGTTGTGTTAGCTATTTTATGAAACAGACCCTTTCATTCGTAATTACAGTGCAATACCTTTCACTGCCATACACACAATATGAAGTTTTCAAGTATTCATGAGTTTACAATCTGACAGATTTTACTGAAAATCTAACAGATTAAATTTTTATGAAAGAACTGTATTTATTTTGTGGTAATAAATTGGAAAATAATTTAGTATCTACAAGAGGAGTCAGAAATATGGCTATAACCTCGAGGAAAAATAGTGTATTACTCTATATTTTACAGAATAATTGTTAATGTAGTATCAAACTTAAATCTCCTTTTAAAAATTCAAATAAATGAAGGCTGCATCTTACTCAATTATCCCAAATTTGCTGAATATGCAGCAGCAAGGGTGATTTCATATCAGAAGGCGTTTCAGCCTGTGAGATTGGAAAGAGGTGATTTAATGCAGCATTATTTCCATCATCTAAAGAAAAGGGAGAAACCAATTGCCTGCAACCAGAAAAGGAAATCTCATGAAAAGACTCCGATGTAATATCATAGTAAGGATCGTAAAAGAATTGGCTTGTAGTCCACAGAAATAGCCTCCACAAAGTGCCTAATTTGTATTGTTATCTTATTCCTCAGTCTAAAAAATTAATTTTCCATTGTCCCTCTCTCACTTCCTGTATTCCGTATATCACGCGATCTGATCAAATGCATTCTGACTCACTATATATATGATTTTATATAATTTATTGATATATACAAATTTTTAAATTTTTTCTTGTAGTTCTGAACTACACAATTAACCTGCTGTATTATTTTCCAAATTAAAGTAAATTTTATAACAGAATTC
The DNA here is from genome assembly GCA_000611955.2 of Stegodyphus mimosarum. Lineage (NCBI taxonomy): Eukaryota > Metazoa > Arthropoda > Arachnida > Araneae > Eresidae > Stegodyphus > Stegodyphus mimosarum. The sequence goes on along the minus strand of KK121649.1, from coordinate 73,397 downwards.
TCAATAAATTCCTTATAAAAAAAGACATAGTATTAGCAAATATATTAATAACATATTAACATTCGCTTACCTACGAAATATCCTTGAAAAAAAAGACATTTTCGAATTAAACTGGATTATTTAATTAAAGCAAAACAGAGGGTGTGCAAGTACGATAACATCTGCCTGATGTCCATCCTAGTTTTGACTTCAGCATCCCGGAGAACGGAATCTGAAGATATCATTCCCTTTATCACTATCAACAATCGCTGCAAAGATAACCACTATCAATAATCGCTATCAATTAGATTTTAAGTACACTTCCACTGGACAGAAACTAAGCGAACAAATGTCCATGTCTTAATCGGGCTCCGAACCTAATCCAACGATATGACAGTCCGAACTACCATACTATTAGTGCACTAGTTACGAAAAAGCAATATATGAGATTATCGTTGGGTATCATTGACCGAAATAAGCTGGTTACGTAATATTTTAATAGAAACATAAATTGTTTATAATAATCTTCTTGTTAGTTTGCTGGGATAAAGCAACTTCATTTAAGAAGGCAAGCTTCTTCAAAACAAACACTTAGCAATATCGCTCAGATCTTAGCTAAATTTAATTATGCTGCAATTTGCAACTTCTAGGAAAGCAAACATGATTTTACTGCCTACTTATTAATTTCGTTTTAGAATGGGACAAATGGACAACCTTTAAATATTTAACCGAAGTAATAAGAAAATATTTGTAATGTATTTAATACTTCCATATTGGGTCAAATGCATAAATGCCATTTCTACGGATGTACAAAAATCAGGTACAAATGAAAGGTTTCCATCTACCTAGATGCTCTATTATAATTGATTAATGAATTAAGCAAAGCCAAAGATGTTATCACACTCAGTTCCGTTACTGGTTTGATTAATATGAGAAGGAATTCTAGATTTTCTTACAAATCTTCCCCTCTTATCATTCGGCCGAGAAGCTTTTTAGGTGGATAGATTGTAAGTGTCACCTTTCTGAAAAGCTATTGCAGTTATACACATTTTCTTCTTATCAGGCAGTCGAAACTTGATTAAGGAAATTGTAATCATTCTCTGCTAAAAGCCGTATTTCCCATGTAAATTAACTGCTTATTGAATTAAATTCTTTCGTCCAATAATTTTTTCTTTAGTTATGCCAGCAGTATATAGTCGTCATAAAAGAATACAAAATAAAAGAATACAAGAATAAAAGAATACATAAAAGAATACAAGACAGCAGTGTGCATTTGAATAATGAGCAATATTTATGCGGAATAGTTCATTAAAATGAACGAAAAGTTATGTGATTTACAGCATAAATCTACAGTTTAGAAAACAAGTTAAACATAGTAATTAAGCATGGTTTGAGATATCATTGGACTGATGACATCTGAATAAAACCTGTCAGTAAGAAGAAGTATAAAATAGCGATTTTTCACTTACATTGTAAGGTTTTAGTTTAAACTAACAAAGTTTTATGTTAATTTCTCTTTCCTGTGAACTCTCATTTCAGCTTCCCGTTAGAATGAGCGCGCGCTTCAGCTTTATGCTGATTTGAAGTGGAGCCAATGAGTATTGTATTTAAAGGTTAGCAAGGAACTTCTCAGTGTAAGAGAGCTTTTAGTCTCAGATCACTGCGGCTCTGTTCGACGTTCGCCTGTATTAAATTCTAAGCCTTAGCGCTGTTACTCTAATAGTTTTTGAAGTAATCTATGTGCGTTAGTATTAGCTAAATCTTGCTACGCACCATTGAGAGTTTAGCATAGAGGCCAACCTCGCGTTTATAGCTCTGAGAGCAACGACTTCTTAATTTTCTACTTAATTTTATTTTAAATTAATTGATTGTTCAGTTTAGACCCAAGTGCGGTCATTATTTTCTGTTATCCCTTCAGAGTTGGGAAGTGGCTGTAAATAGTAGTTTAATAAAAGGGTAATTTTAAACCCTCCTTGCGTGCAGTTATTCTACCACTTCCACTGAACATAGCTGCATTCCGCTCCCTGTTCAAGATCAGGACTTTAACACTATCACGACCATGTTTGCCAAAAGTATGCACAGAACACTCAGTCCTGACAAAGTGTCCTTGGAAATACTTTTCATTTATATTGAAACGTAACACAATCCATGCTATGTCATTTCAGTACAAATCCTAATGCAGTTTTCCACGTTTAATATTACTTTAATTTTGAAGTGTATCTTCGTAATTTTCGTTATTAAACCAATATTCAGAATGTGGAGACAATATATTGCATTTAGACACTGCTAAAATCCTCTGAAGTTTCTCCAGTTTCAATGTATATAAATGACATTATCTTTAGCATAGTATATTCGTCATCTCTATAGAAATAAGGAAACTTCTCATGAAAAGATCGTGTCATACATATGTTTGTGACATCTCTGGCAGTGTGATAAAAGCTGTTCATTTTCAATGGAATGGTTTACCCTCAATGATTTGGGATAAGTTTCAGGGATTAAAAGATACTATAAAAGAACATACTAATCGTACTAATCGCCGCATTACAGTTTCTGCGTTTCTATTTTTGGGTTTCTTTTGGTTATTTCTTTTAGCCTGACTGAGCTATCCGTTCTCAATTTCCATACTTATCTGTCCAAAAACTTATGTCATATAACTCTTTCGGTTATAACAGTAATCGCTTACCAAAATCACTTTTCGTTGTAATCAACATCATTTTCGAGAATGCTTTAAAATAATGAGGATCTCAAAGACAATAGAAGAAAGTGAAAATTATTTACTGAGTGGGGAAAAAAATTCCAATCCCGATAGCTAAAAGGATTTTGTTTAAATCCAATGGTTGGAAAAACTGTTATTTAATGCATGTGTTTCCAGACGATTATTTAAAACATCGACTCCAAAATATCTGGGTATTTACTTTGGAAGCCTAAATTCACTTTAAACGTCATTAACTACATGCATGTATCCGTTTTTAAGTATACTTGTGTCTTTCAAGACGAACTTCGAATCTGAATGACTGATGGAATGTTCGAATCTGAATATTTGTATCGAGATATTTGGCTAAAAGTACAGATCGTATCTGTTAAAACTTAGAATAGCCATGAAATCGTAGAAGAACATCCCTTGATCAAGCATATAAGTAATATTTACTGTCAGGAAATGATTTGATTTGGTTGTCCATTGTATCCTAAGAGATAAAACGTCAACTAAAAACACTCAACTAAAATTTTCCAGATAGCGGTTTTTAAAAATTTACTACATTTAACTTTCTGTGAGGGGTTTTTAACTGCTGAACTTAAATGTGATATTAATAGCGATATCTACCAAATTTAAGAAAATCGAGAAAATGAATTAGTTTACAGGAAGAAATTTCTCGTAGAGCTACAGACGACAGTTTAATGAGGCTTGCTTTACACGAGGTAGAAGTAACTAAACCTTTCGCTGTTCACCTCAGTGTGTCAAGTTTTACTCATCAAGCAAAATGTTTTCATGCAAAGGCAGTTGTTTTGCCATGTAGTGGTTGTCTAGGTTCCACTATTCCATTCGCACAGGAAAACCAACGCTTGCTTTTTATTCTAAAGACAATTTTTACGTAAAGTATATCCATAGTCAAGTAGGATAACACATATTTTGTGCCCGTCAAAACGGAACACAGTTAAATAAGTCAATGTTCTGGATTTACGAAACAGTCTTCAATGCAACGTTTTGGTGATATCTTCCATGGCAATTAAGGCATTCTTATCATCATCCATATCTTATTCCATATGCTATGTCGCGAGGCAAAATGTCCCGTGGAACATGGCAATATTCTCAAAACTTGCACTTTTAAGACTCTTAACATCAGATACGGTGTGAGTGAAAGCTTTACCTTTCAATTATTCCCATAAAACAACTGCTGCGGTAAATCTGGTGAATTGAATTAGAACACTGAATGTAACAAAACTGAGACAAAGGCAGAAGTTACCCTAAGAAGAATTGCTAATGAACTTTTAATGGGGTGTTTGAAAAGTCAAACTTCAGCCACACCTTAACTGATATTAGATACAATACAGCAGAAGATGGACGAATATTATGCAGATGCTGGACGTTGTACCACATCAGTTGTACTTGCAAGATGGAAACAAAGCTTTTACACTCATGGACAAAAAAATTAGCGCACCAAGAAGGAGTGATCAAAATGAAACGAAATTTTGCATAAGTGATGACTACTTTGTTATAAGTAAAGGATAAGAAAATCAAAGAAAATGGATAATTTATTTCAGAGAAAAAGGCAAAAGAACGAAGGAGCTAATACTCCGTTGGACCCCCTCTAGCGCGAATGCACGATACGATACGATCGGGCATTGAGTCAATAAAGTTCTGTATGATGTCTTGAGACATTTCGTTCCATATTTGCTGTAACCTTGCCTCTAGTTCATTCAAACTCGTGGGATGCCCAACTCGTCGTCCCAAATGACCCAGATATGTTCGATTGGAGACAAATCTGGGGATCGGCAGGCCCAGGAAGGGTAGTAACAGGGCGGAGACAGTCTTGTGACACCCTTGCCGTATGAGGCGGAGCATTGTCTTGTTGAAAAATGACTCCTGGGAGCCTCTGCCTGGGGCAACACATGTGGTTGCAGGATTTTATGAACATATCGCTGGGCTGTAAGGGTGCCACGGAACAATACTAGGGGTGACAGTGCATTGTAAGCAATGGCACCCCATACCATCACACCAGCTGTGGGAGCGATGTGTCTTTGTTATGGAGCGATGTGTCTCTGTACAGCAAAGGCAGGATTGAGGCGTTCACCACGGGCTCTCCACACACGCACACGATTGTCATCACTGCCGAAATTGAATCTGGATTCGTCTCTAAAGACGACCTGGTTCCATTCCGCTTCAGTTTCCTCGTGCTCGACACCACTCCAAACGAAGGCGTCGATGGGTGGGCATCAAGGGCAGCACTCGTAATGGGCGCCGCGATACGAAATGCCCTTCAGACAGGCGCCTTCGTATGGTTCGAGAAGACACAGAGCCCCTAGTGAAGGTCTACCTGTGCCTGGATGGCGGCCGATGAAGCAGTTGGCTGTGCGCGTGCATTTCTTACGATGTGGCGGTCTTCTCGACGACTGGTCTGTCGAGAGCTTCCTGAGCTTTGTCTTCGTATACATGACATCTCTCGGGTCCACTGGTCCCAACACCTCCTCACAACATAATCAGAGCGGCCTAATTGACGAGCTACTCGCCTAGCTGACCACCCAGCGTCTATCATCCCGACAATTCTCCCCTCTCAAACTGCGACAACTGCTCATATTGTCTTCGAGCACGGCGTAATGGCATGTCTACCTCAGCTCTTCCTTTGTAAATGATTCAGTACACTCAAACAAGCTTTGGTTACCTGTTTTATACTCCACAGAGTACGACGTTCAACGCCTTCTATCGGCTATACGTAATTCGCAATCACGCTGCATATGTAATCATTTGCATATCTTCCCGGCATGTACCTTCATTGCAAGTTTCGTTACAATCCCGCAATTATTTCTTGGTGAACTAATTTTTTTGTTCATGAGTGTATTATCACGAAGAACACTTACAAGAAAAAATGAGGCTTTTCTGTTTTGAATCGAAGACACTGAATATCTAATAGAGTTCAGTTGCTTTCTTGCTGTATACAAAATACAAAATCTGGGTGAAGTAACCGGGTTTGCCAGGGATTATGCAGACTGAAGAGGCTTCCTTTAGAGAGATGGAGGTAGGTTTTTCGAAATCTTAGACAGACAATAATATTCCTCTTATTTTGGTTCAAGGTGAATTATGCAAAACTAACCAAGTTCGCGAAAAAAATATAGAATAGTGAAGAGCTAATAAGAGGCTATGAAACTGCTTGAATAAGAAATAATACTTGCTATGTCATTATGTCTCTTTTCGGAAATGGGCTTTCGGAAAATCACCATCCATTTTAGCCGATTTCTTCACAGTTTTTGGAATATTCGTTTAAAACTGTTGTAGAGCACACTTAAATTCTAGGTTCACTATTCTTGAAAGTTCTTCACTGTTCTAAAATGTAAACAAATAAGGCGCCATCTAATGGTTTTAGCAAGAACTGATTGGAAATGCAATAACGGCGACGGAAGCCTAAGAGGGGTGACGTAATTTCAAAATTAAAATTGCGTAGAAATATTAATATTTATTTAAAAAAAGGTATGAATTTCCAAGCATGTATGGCTTACTTAGGGAAAACGGTGGAAAGGGGAAACGCTACAACGGCGACTTGAGAAGAGCGTTTTAATATAAGCGCCCTGAGTGTGGACCATGACAGGCCGGTTTTCGAAATTGTATGACTATGACAGTGACCCTTCTCGTTTTTGAAGGTGAAGTATGCAAAAATTCATCACGATCGGAATATAACTGTAGATTTGTAAGAATTACTCCCTCATAATAAAAAAAACGAACACTTTTCTTTACATATATAGACATAGCAAGATCTTAATGAATCCAGCTAGTGTAACTTCACGGGTCAAGCTACAAGTTAATGAGAACTGAAATGAGTTTGCATTTATTGCTTTTAAATTGTTTAGTTTGCTAATTAATGACAGACTAAATTTGAAAAAATAATTGAATGTCTTCCTCTTTGCTGAACGAATAAACACTGTCGCGCGCAACATACAATTACTTTTATTTGGCAATTCATTGCTTTAAAATCGCTGGGTTTCTTTATTAAATTTGAAGGACAAATATATACCAATTGGCCACATCGCCGTGATTTCTGATTAAGTTTGAACCATAAATATTTTATGTTTTTCAGAGTAGCAACACAAAGCTTTATCGACGGCCGATGATTTTAGCCTTACCGATATATCATAGATGTGTTAGCCTGCTATAAAAATAAGTAATATTAAAACGTTAAATACCTCATCTTGCATTTTGAATTAATGTTTCAAAATGTTTCATTATTTGCTTCGTATTTTCAGCATAAGTTACAAAATAGAATAAAATACGTTAATATCAGAAAGCAAAGCTAAATTCATATTAATTTTGAAAGTGTCGATAGTAGGTCTACTTTCTTCCGAATCATATTGCAGCTTAAATCAAATCATCCATCCTTGGAACAATTATATTTTCGCACACAGTGGACATTTTGTTGTAAAGTATAGTTGAAACAGCACAAGTACAGTTTTGGGTTATGGTGTCTAGAATGTAGAGAATACCCATCTGTTTTATTGAAAGAATTCTGTTGCAGAGTACAGTAGCTTCAGAACAAATATGTAATATAACCGCTCCTGATAATATAAACTATGGTGGGCTCACTCCAGCCAATGAGGGTGTCCTATGGTTTGTAGCCAGAGAAAAACTTCAGTAAAAATGGTAAACCTGTTAGGTTGTATCAGATCCCTGCTCTGTAAATCTTAAAAATTTATATATTATGTCCGTGTCTAACTTTTCCTTTGTAATAAATTATTGTTACACAATAAAGAACTCTATATAACTCTATGACTCCTATATAAGTGACACCCAATGTTTAATTTTAAGAACTTTCTTCTCCTCCTTCAGGTATGGGTACTCTTTTTTATGCCGCTCCGATGGCTTATAATCAACAAATATTTCTTGTCAATGATATCATTCGTTTTGCATTTAAAAAATAACATTCTGCAATGAATATTATGTCATTTTGAAATGGAGAAATTCCTTTATTTCTGTTTACATATAATGCACACACAAAAAGAGTTACAATATTCATTTTTTGTTTAGAAATAGCATATGGATATGCGTAATATATTCAAAGGCAGTCAAAGGCAGACATTTTAGGAGACAAATTCTGCATCAGAGACTGTTATCTATAATATGCTGAATCTGTTATATCTTCTAAAGCGTAGTTAGTTTCGATTTGACTCATAGTTCTGTTGCTAAACCCACTTGACGAGCTAATACTTCTAGGCAATTTTTGCTTATTAAAATTGCCTAGAAGTATAAGCCTTGTGCCTATATGAAAATTCGTTTCTTTTGACATAGTTTTCTTTCATTTCCGGTTAGATTTCTGAAAAATTGTTTATATTTGATAATTTACAGTAGCGTGTGACACAAAATGCTCACAAAATGCTTTTCGTTACCACCCAGACGGTTAGGGAAGCTGACTGCAACACCAAAGGATCCGGGTTAGAATTCCGGTTAAGACATGGTTGTAACTGTCCCTCCCTTCATAGGAGAAAAATGTGGCCCACTTAGTAGGTGCCTATATGAAAAAGTGACCAATGCTTCTGACCTTAGCAATGGCCAAGCGTAATAAAGTCGGCTAAGTGCCGCATAAAGAACATAATAAAATCGGCTAAGTACCCGGCCCCCCCCAAAAAAAACTTGAATCACCTTACCTCATTGACTGGATTGACCATGATATAATTTTATGACCTTTCATAAAACTTTAAAATTAAGATAAATAGAATATTTCATTTCTTTTTAGACAATTATGAATAAAATCATTTATAATAATTATTTTAACTATATTTTGACAATTCAATAAAAAAAGGCCATTTAGCTAACACGCTGCAACTTGATTACAGTAAAATACTTCCGGAACTATTGGAATTTCTTTTCAAGCAATACCTTTTATGTGGCGTATTTATTTTAAACAGAAATCGATTGGGGCAGTTTTAATCATTAATCATTGCAGAAGCTTAAATTGCCCATGAAATAAGTTGACTCACTGATTAATAGCTAAGGAGACAGGAAAGTTCTTGTAAATTCGCTTCATTTAAAAGCGCCTTATTTTAATGAAAAATGCTTTCATTGAACAGTCTTTTCTCAAAGGTTGCTTAATTATCTTTTTATATTAAAATAAAAAATAGGTAAAATGAAGCACTTCTATGGGGAAAATTGTGCTTTGGTGTAATTATTAGACGCTTTTCCCACCTAAGTTTTCATTTTTTATGAATGCACTGAATCTTCAAATTCATAATTATCGTCTAAATTGAAACTAAAAGAGCAAAATAAAAGTAACATTACACACAGAGAATGTTTAGTTCAGAATACGAAAGCTATATTTAGAAAACTATTCTTTTACATTGTAACTCCTGCAAAACATCTGAGTTTGAGTATAACGATGGTTAAGCCTAAGTTTTGAAACACGATGTTACAGATGAACACTAATGAATAGTTCAGTTATTAATGTAGAGATAAAAGGTAAATTCACGAAACATTTACGACCTGGGATTATCACTAACAATTTTGAGGTCGAAGAAAGATTAACGTGTCAGGGAGAACATGTTGGAATAGAAGCAGTACGTAACAATACAACCAGCTAGAACATAATAATAGAAATAGCAAGTACATATATAAACATTCCTTATATTATAAACTTCTGAACTGGAAAACTTTGAATTATTTAGCTATGAATTTTGGAAAGGTATTCAACGCGGTTTTTGAAGATCAAGATTACCGTTCAACTGAATCTTGGTTTTATGCATTCTAATGTACATTCACGGACTTATTCATTAAGGAACATGTTTTGAAAAGGGACTTTCAGCACTAAAGTTGTTTGATTGACGAAATGGAGAGTGATTTCTTATATCTGATTTTGTAAGCCTATTTCATATAACTTCTTCATGCACATATTTCGTAGAAATATACTTTTAAACACTAATACGACTTTCGAGATCTTCTCTGGAAAGGGTCACCTAAGTAAGATCTCCTACTTAGTGTCATAATAAAGTTTTCAATTAATTTTAATTAATTTCAATTAATTTTCAGTTTTCCCCTGGAAGAATTTATCTTAAGTGAAACACGTCACCATGTCTTTATTGCTAGAAAAAGGAAACTAAATATATGTGTTCTAGCACGCGAGATTCGTGTGAACATTACGGAATAAATGACAGTAGTTGACAATAGCGATGCCATTTTAAAAGGTAAAGTATATACTGAAGAGTTTATAAAAGAAATATTTTTTAACATAGTTAAGGAACGAAAAGAATTTGAAAAAAGCAAATTTAACGAAATATAAGAGCACGAGGAACGTGAATATAATGAAAGGAAAGAGATACAAGAACGCAAGCATGGGCTTGGAGAAATGAAAATACAAACAGCTAAGTTAGCTGTTCAGCTGCTAGCCATAATTCCATGCCTGCTTTGGCATTCACCGACACGGATTTTCCTATAAGTTGCAATTACAAACCTTTATTCCTCACTTTAAACCAAAATTTGATGACATGAGCCTTTTCTCACTTTATTCGAAAGACAACTAAAAGTTTTGAAAGTACCTCCAGGGAAATGGGCAGTGCATCTTTTAGGTTTGTTACCTAGTGACGTTGCAAAATTAATAGCAAAGGAATCTGTTGGTGATGCACAAGATTCTGAGAATATCAAACAAGTCCTTTTGAAGCATTTTAAATTAAGTGCTGAAAAGTTCCGGCAATTATTTTCGCAGTATCGAAAAAGTCCTGATAGCACACGGTGAGATTTGTATTTGAGAAATTTCTTTGATGGCTGAGTCGGAGAATTTAAAGTCCAAACGCTTGAGAAGTTAAAGGATTTGATGATATCGAATCAAATAAAAAGATCTTCTTCAGATTATAGAGAACATTTTGTGGACTATTGGTCCGAGTAGACTGATCCTCTTCAAATGGCTGAGAAACTGGATTTATATGAAGAAGCTAAAAACACGAAAAGTAGAAACGTCAGTAAGGAAACTCCAAAACCTTGTCAACGTAGTCGTCCCCAAAATTATAAAAATAACTCGCAAATTGTTAAAAATCCAGCGACAACGGAATTCTGGTACAGACATCATTAGGGTTAAGCGTCCAACCTGCTCTCCTTCATTAAGTAAAGAATCAGCTGACTTTAAAGCTAACAGCTTACGTAAATAGCCTGTGGAGACAACTCACAGACCCTTTTAAAGGTAAAAATTAACGGATTTACTGGTACAGTCTCCCCTGATATTGGCGTTGGTCACAATATAGCGGGAGAAACATCATATAACCTCTTGAAAGAACAAGGAACGGAATTCAAGAAAACTACTATCAAGGTCACGCTCGTCAACGGCATTTACAAAGCAGTCCACATGACCCAGGTAAACATTCATATTGAAGGAAGTTCATTCCGCATAACTTTATTTGCGTTTTATTATTTAACTTTATTTTCAAAAGGTAACAGGGCATTTTTACTATCTAATTTTCTTAAAAAACGCTGGAGTATTCTTAGACCTACTAAACCATTGGTGATCTTACCACGATACATAATTCAATAAATTATTGTGTCAATATTCAATTGTCTTCCAACTAGGGGGAGCACCAACACCTTTCAGACAACACAAAATTAAAACTGCTAACAATTCTCCAGTATCTGTGCCGCCCCACAGGAGGAATCTTGCCAAGAAAGGAATATTAAAACAAGAAATTGACAAGCTCTTGTCTGAAGGAATAATTGAAGAATTCGAATCGCCTTATGCATCCCCAGTTGTTTTAATACCGAAATCTAATTGGAACAGTACGTCTATGTATAGATCATAGGAAACTGAACGCGATCAGAGTTCCGGATTCTTACCCACTTCCAAGAATGGATGATCTGTTACATGGGGCAAAACCTCTTCCTTTCTTGTTGACCTTTGATCTTTGTGCAGTTACCATCAAGTGAATGCTGCTACTGATGATCAAGACAAGACAGTATTTGTGTGTTCCTTAGGATTATAACTAATTCTTACTAAATTTTACTAAAACTTACTAAATTACTAACTTAATTCTTACTTTCTATTTCTTACTAATAATGCCCTTTTGTCTTCGGAATGTCAGATGCATTCCAGTGATGGAATAACCGTTTCCGCAATGGCCTTGAGGACATCTTAACCCTCACGTATCTTGACGACATAATCGTTTTGTCAGAATCATTTGAGAAACAGATTTCCGATCTTCAAGCTATTTTTGAAAGGCTTTTGCTTTTCAAATTTCACACAGACAGAGAAAGGTGCCACTCTGTTTCTTCTCGCGTCAGATATTTAGGATTTTGTATCGCACAAAAAGGAATTGAAACTCATCCAGAAAACGTTTCTTCTGTCCAGAGAATTCCATCTCCCGAAAACGTCAGTTATTCCAATCCTTCCTTTAAACGTGTTTTCGTTTATAAGATATATACAAAACTTCGTGCAAATATGAAACACCTTTTAGTGTAACGAAGAAGAAAGTTTAATAGCAATCGGGTTTCAGCCAGCAAAAAGCATTTGAAACTCTAAGAAACTGCCTCATAATACCTCCCGGTTTAAAGAAAGCAAATGGAACTCAAACTTATACTCTTGGAACCGATGCAAGCAATTATGCTCTTGGAGCCGTTTTACTTTAAGGGGAAAGGTCAAAAGAGCAGATCATCGAATATACCAGCCTATTGCTTTCTCCAGCTGAGCGTAACTATTCGACTACTGAACGAGAAGCCTTAGCTGTAGTCTGGGCCCTGAAGAAATTCCGTGGCTATGTCGAAGAATCAGAAGTAAATGTAACACCGGATCATCAACATTTGAAGCGGCTTTTGAACCTAAATTATCCAAAGGACGACTTGCTAGATGGGCAATTAAAATTCAGTTATTCAACCTGAAAGTACAATATATCCCTGAAAAGGCAAACGCCATCGAAGGCATACTGTTCCGCATAATTTCCGAACACGAAGTTTCACATTGCGAGATTTCAAATATATCTGTAGTTGACATGCCCACAAGAACTCCAAAAAACATGCGCAAATCCAAAATTTAAAAAAGATTATCGAAAGTTTCGAATCCACTCAGAAAATTGAAGAAAGTCACAACTTGTCTGAACGGAGATTCTTAATGAGTCAAGGTGTTGTGTACAGATGCGTCCCTGATTCTGATTTGGAAGAGCTCATTTAGTCATTCCAACTGCAGAGCATGAATTCATCACGAGAAAGCACCATGATGAACCGATAGCCGAACATTATGAAAAGGAAGGACCATTCCAAAGAACTACGAGACGCTAGTATTGGACTGATATGAAAAAGTATATATTCGACTATGTGAAAAGCTAGCCTAAATGCAATCGCTACAAGGATACCCACCAAAAGCCAGCTGGACTGTTAAGAGCTTCTGTCTTTTCTCAACGTTTTGAGATCATCTTTGTAAACTTATTTGGATTATTGCCACAAACTGACACTGGAAAAAATGGATCTTCATAGTGGAAGACTGTGCTACGCAATAGATTGAATTATTTCCTCTTACTCAAGCTATAGCACGCGACTACGCCGTTACCCTCATTGAAGAAAAATTCACGCGGCATATTATACTACAAAGGATGATCAGCGATAACGAAAACCAGTTTATTAATGCCGTCTTGCAACAAGTTTGCCGTACATTAAATCTCAATCAAAAGTTGATACTAGTTTACTTTCGTCAGTCAAATCCTGTAGAGCCGAAAAACGGAGACCTAAAACCTCGTTTTGCAGTCCTTGTAGGAGAACCTTGTAGAGTTCTTGTAGGATACCTTGTAGGAGATGCGCATGACAGCTGGAACTAAAAACTCCCAGTTATTCGTTTCCTATGAATACGGCTGTCTGTAACATTACAGGCCATACACCAGCATTCTTAATGTTTGGAAAAGAGATGAGGTCTGTCGACGACGTCGTAGACAATTTCAAAACTGTGGTCGAAAGTAATAACTTTGCTTCTGAAATTACCACTTGCCTTAAACAATTCGCAACTTTTACAAAGGAAATACGAGAACGAATCGAAATGAAGCGAGATCAATGTAAAAAGCAATATGACAAAGGAAGACTACAAATGTTTTATTTATCAGGCGATAAAGTGTGGGTCACTTTGCGTTCCGTTAGTAATGGAAAAACAAAAGGAAAGACCATACTTGGTAATGACACAGAAATTACCATACTTGGTAATGACACAGAAATCACCCACTTATTATGTTATTTCAAGCCTTTATAAACCATCAGAACTCTCAGGGACGTATCATGCGTCCGCAGTAACACCTTTCAAAGACACATGCACTTCTCCCATTGTTCCGCTCAGGAACAGAGGTTGATCGCAAAAGGTTACTGTGCATTCCACATTTGAGCTAATCAAAGACTTGAATTTCCGGAAAGTACTTCAAAGAGAGATCCCCTTGCCTAGGAAACCAAAAAGTCTTAGACTAGGGACAATTTTACAGGAGCTCCCAAATCTTCCAGTTCAGTCTCCTTGCCGGGACGTCGGCGGAGTCAGAGGGGGAGTATGTAACCGCTCCTAATAATATTAAACTATGTATCAGACGCCTACTTTGTAAATCTTAAAACTATACGTTATGTTCGTGTGTAACTTAAACTTTTATTATAACTAATTGTTGCTACCCCTCCAACATGACCCCCTATAGTAATAAATAAATTATGCTTCTTATGCTGTGAAAACATCATTTCATTACCGAAGCAGATAGAGTTCAAAAATAAAAAATAAAATATTCTCTCTAAATATAAAGTTTTGGAAAGAAATTCGTGTTTGTATATATTAAGTTCATGACTGTGAAATTCTAGAAAAGTGCAAATGACTTTTTTGAAGCATTTATATCTATCATCTTTCTGGTAATGAATAATATTTTTTAATATGTGTCCACATTCTATAGCTCACGTATTGTTGACCTTAACTGACAACCTAGATTCTTTGGGACCAGCTGGAAACAATAGTGAGACCGATCATATGCAGACAATTTGAAACAAAGCGTATAGCACTTCATTCACGCTGAAATTTGATTCCTTTCAAGGTTAAGGTGGCTTCGTAAAGGTGTGAAAAGTGTTATCATGGAATGCATATTAAGTACATTAATATGTCTCAGGATGACCTTAAATGCTACGTAAAGTAGTAATAAACAATTCTATAATCTGCGAAGAACGAAAGTTTTAGCTCAGTACGTGCTGATGGATCATCTATACTCATTCGCGCAGAGAATATGCAATATATCGCGGATTTTTTACCTTAACAAAGCTGTGGCTTCAAGTTTCTCTGACTAAGTATAAATTATAAGGATATTTGTTTCACTTTGTTTCCTATAACATGTTGCTTCACAATCAAGTAATTTATTTTTATTTAATCTCTTTCTTACGTTGGGCCCACATGCGGCTGAGCGGTAAAGTCGCTAAACAAAGGCGGTTCGGTCAAATCCCGCGAACAGGCTGGTTGCATGACCGTCTTCGTGGTTTTTTCCATGTGTAACGTGTACACAAGCCAGTTTGCCTTAAAAAGTCTTCCACGAAGCCATCCCTTCCTCCTTAGGCAGCTAGCCCTCGAGGCTTTGCCGTAATCACATAAAGCAACCCAAACCAAAACATTCTTGCTTTGAGTTCCGTTGTAATCGAGCGAACCGCCAAAGCTGCCATTTTAACACAGTTGTAAATATTTAAGTTAAAAATTTTGAATGATTCTTGCTATTGTCTAAATCACATTTAGATAATATTTAAAAACCGTTTTATTCGTTGTTCATGAAACTAACATATACAAAGTAGAATATTTTAAAAATAAATAATAACAAGTTTAAACCATTTAACAATTATGCGCTGTTGCGTGCAGTTGAAAAATTAACTCTACTGAATATACTAAAAGTTAAACATCAAGCTAGTTAAAAATAACTTCACTTTTCTTCTGTTTTCACACTTGATGCTCAAGTCTTGCCAGCTTTGATTAATTAGACGTTATAAGTGACATGAAGGATAAATTAGCGTTACTCTGTTTCAACACGTTTTTGTTCTGCAAATGGGTAAATCTGGAAAATCCCAAGTTTTCAGTTTAATGTTTACACTTGAAAAATTATGATTTATTATGCAAACTTCTTGAAAAATGTAGCTCCAAAAATAAAGAGCATCTTCTGGTCATTTCTTGCAGGCAGAAAATTAGCATACATATTGCTCAAGAATTAAATGCACACGCCTTCTTGTTACGAATAAAAACAAATTTTATGGTACAATGAAAGCAAACGGCAAGGGAGAAATTTATTTGTTCAGGAAATCACGGATCAAAGTATCGACAGCTGTAATTTGTTATTTCCCAAGTGGAATTTCCTTTCTTTTCCGCGCTTTTGCTTTCTTTTAATGGCTTGTCCTTTATTAGCTGTCGTTATTTTTTTATTTTCGCCTTATATCGGCATTAATTTAACTCTCAGTACACAGCATTAGACGGTATTTAGTACAATATATAAGGATTATTTGAATGCAAGATAGTTCTGCAAAATAAATATCACTGAAGAAAAATATATTTTAACAATTTTATGATTTTTTTAAAAATATCGTAGGGTAGACGTTTAAGAATATTGACTTTATACATGCCTTAATTTTAGAGATAGGAAATGTTAATATCATTTATGGGGAATTTATTTCCTTCTTATTTGAATCAACGTTATTAAAATAAGACTGAATATTATGGATATGAAAAAGGAAGTACGAGATTGAAATTCATTTTTTTAGGGAAACATTAAAGTTCACTAAATTTTTATAAAATCCTACATTGCTCTTTTCTGGCTCTCCAAATTTCTAGAAAAACTTGTATGTCTAACACCTACGTGCCTAGTTGTTTACATGCTTTGTACGTAACCTAGCCTCATGATTCCATGTACAGTCAATGGCCGGATTAATGAACGTTTACAACCTCTACGTAGAAACAGTGCACAGCAGTTACGATATACTGTGTTGAAAAAAAGGAAAAGAACTCATGCGTAGAACCAGATTAACCACAAGCATAGAACCAGATTATAGTATTCAAAAACTGTTATTGAGAGACAGATGATAATATTCAAAGAAACTTAGAACAAAAAATAAATAGATTTTTCTTGAATGTCTGTGAAATATTCAAAGATTTTGTGCTCATTTATCAATGACGTAATGTGTCTATGTAATGCTACGTAAACAATTCAGAGTATTATGAAACAGTCATTACGTAGAGACACTTTTAACCAACTGTTTCTAGATGTTTATACTTTGTTTCTAACCTCTATTGTTTACAATCTATATGCATGATCAATATATTAAATTTAATTATCAACATAAGACCCTACATACTTATTAATACGTATCAGTTTGACTTATTATTTTTTAACATTGCACTATCAGATAAGAAATATATTTCACAAATACGACATGTGATTCCAGAATCTATGAAACATAGATTTAGACATTTATAAAAACATTTATTCATATTTATAAAAATTAGACATTTATAAAGAAAATGTCTTAATAATCCAGACAATATTTAATAATCTGAAACATTTATAAAATTAAGCTGTAGAGTATAATGAAGTGTGATGTTTATGAAAATGAACTGCAGGGAAAGAATTATGGAAAAATCCTAACCGAAGCTCACAGAGAAAAATGCCTGCCTTTATGTATCTTAAAAGCAAGTTGAGTTTGAATTCAGTTTTGAATTTTTGACTTAAAAATCTGCAGCAAAAATTAAGAGAGGAAATGGAAAGATGAGAACGGCGGAGGAAGTGGTCTAATGGTTAAGTTCAGAACCTGTGAACGGTCAAGCGTCTAATGGTTACGTTCAGAATCTGTGAAACATCTTCCAGCCGTAACGGAAAAGGTAAGCATTAATGCTGACCAGTGAACGAATTTGAACAAAAATGTGTAATTTATAAGTTGATCGATATTCTAACAGGAATTAAAAGTTATTAAATAGTTTTAGCATAACGCATAAAATTGATTTTTGAAGTTCCTTGAGTTGAATTCTTTAAGCAATTCAATAGATGTGAGATTGATCTTCAGCACCGAGAATAAACTTTATTGCATCCCTTTTCTCATTACATTAAAAAGAAGATTTATCATCTAATTATTCCTGTAAATAAAATGTTATCATTACTTTAAAAGAATTATTTTTTCAGAGTTGCCAAGAATTTCAATACAGTATATATTGATTTATAATAATCTTTGCCTCATAGGATATTTCTGAAGACTTCAGGCAATATTCACTATTAACTTGCGGTCCGGAAATTTATTTCTCTCTCTGAATTGAGCTTTTGGAACTTAAAACAACGATGAAAATTCATCGAATGATCTCCAAGGTAATTCATTTATATTCTTAACATTTTATGAGAAGTTACTAGTAATTTTCGGGTGGTTTGAGGCTCACTTTAGAAATCATGGCTAATCTTGGCTTGGCTTATCTTTAAATTCTTTTGAAGCAAACACACTGACACATAAAAAATACTGTAAATCATAATATTGGTGGGGCACGTTTGATGAGCTTAACCCTTTGGGTACACATTTATTTCCCAATCTGCAGTCAATATGTCAAATGTACTGATACGTCAGATATAGCCAAAGGGTTAATTTAATTCTCGAATAGATGATAACAAAATATGGAGTACTTTCTTTCGTCTTTTCAGTGTGTACAACAAAGGTTGAATTTTTAAAAATATGTAATTTAAACATTTGCTGCTCGTAATCAGAATAAGAGCAAAATGGTGCTTGGGAGCTTCTCCAATTCACGATAATTCCAGATAATTAATTTTGCAATATGTAATGAGATATGAGCTTTTAACATGCACAATATATCGTTTACAGTACTGCTCTGATTGTAATCGTTAACTGAAAATGTTGCAGCTCCCTCTCTCTCGGGAAGTTAATCTGAAACAGATGTCTATTCCTTTTTCCCAAATCCTATTCACTGAGATTCACTTGTAAACCCCACAACTAGGTAATCATATAAATGCCCTCCTATTTTAAAAAATACATAAATTTATTTAATACGAATAATCAATTTAGCACAAATAATTTCAAAACTATTCTTACTTGTACTTTAAGAATCTTTTCTTCAGTTTAAAAGAATTAGATTTGAAATTCTAACAAAATTAAACAACAATTTTCAACAAATTAAAAATCAAAAATGTCTCACAACTTTAGAGATAATAAGTTGCCCTACCTCTCCATATTGACTTGCAGAGTGTCCAAATTGTGAATACAGAACTGTCACTTGCATGGGTGACCAACATATGACAAAGCCACACAGCACTACACAAACCATTTTTATCACCTGAAAGAATTAGAAAAAAAAATAAATGACAGTGGGAGTTTTTTTGTAACAACTATTTTGCAGTATAGAGTGTGTCAGCAACACATAAATTCAATTTAATAATATATAAAATAAAAGTTTACAGTGTGCCAGTAACATATAAATTCAATTTAACAATATATCAAATAACGGCATCACGTGTCTTGTATTGTATGGAGTAAATTAGGTCGGCTAAATGTGCATTTTCTAGGCGGCAACACAGAATGTAATTTCTTCTGGTTCTTATTTAAATACCTAAACTGCAGTACAAAATATTCAGAGCATCTTTGAAACCTTAGGAGCATTAAATTTTACAGTATGTGTGAATCGCACTAAAAAGAGGTTATTTTCTATGTTTCATTTAAATCTTTCGTTACAGACTTGAGTAAAGGTTTACAACAAATTTTTAAAGTTTTTGTTAACAAAGCAATTTGCATTCCAGGATAATGCTCAGTAGCTTTATTTTAAAGCGTTTGCTCACTGAATCTGAATGTACTGAATTCACTGTCCTGAATTTTGTTCGTATGCGTATTTTCCCTTTTATCCATTGGAAGAAGATTATATGCTATGATTTGGGAACGTCTACTGTAAAACTCTTTCTTTTTTGCTTTATTTTGAAACTTTTCACACATTTCAATTATTTACCATTATTTGAATTTCTTTTTATTTGCTTGGCGAACATGACGTGTGCTGACTGGACAGTGAGTTTGACTGCAAACTGTGCCCTGTGGAGAGTAGCAAAGACGGCAAGATGAGAAGGGTTAAAATTACCCTTTGTTTTTCCACGATTCCTCAGTCGCTCCCGCACTTCGGGATACAAAGACCAACCAATTGTGGTCTAAACGTAAAAATATAAGACTACTAACTAACTAAAATA
The DNA here is from genome assembly GCA_000611955.2 of Stegodyphus mimosarum. Taxonomy (NCBI): domain Eukaryota; kingdom Metazoa; phylum Arthropoda; class Arachnida; order Araneae; family Eresidae; genus Stegodyphus; species Stegodyphus mimosarum. The sequence goes on along the minus strand of KK121649.1, from coordinate 53,561 downwards.
AGAACTAACTTTTAATATTTTACACAGATGACTAACACTAAGACTGGCCTTTTAAAATACTACTCTTGTAGTACTCAAACTGCAGAAAACTACAATACGTCTTTTGCTTTCAAGAGGACTAAAACCTCTGGCCTAAAAGGCGGACAGTAACTGATGGCAGGCTCGCGTGATCTCTCGTGGATAGACGGCTCACTCTCTCCTCTTCTACTCTGCTTTTGACAAAAAGCCTCAACTTAAGCTTTAGCAAGTACAATTTGTGTAAACATATTCACGCGTTAATTCTCGCCGGAAGTGGAAAATAAGAGATGATAGTAAAGTTTTAAAATAAAATAAATGCTAGTTAAACTTAAAACCCTTACATACTTCCCGCAGGAGTTAATAAGTTTGAAACTAAGGTCGTAACGACCTTGTTGAAAACTTTTAATTCTAAATTCCAAGTCTAACGCGAGGCTAATCTTTTACAAAAACTCCTCACTAAACTATCTAACCTAGAAATTATGTAAAAAGGAGTTTTACAACATTTTATCCAGGGACAACTATTCTTCATCTGTTAGAGCGCCTAAAAACAGGAATTTCTTGTGTCTTATCGGTTCCTTCCAGAGATCTGGAAGGAAAACTATTTTAATCAATTCGTCAATTAAATGACAAGTAACGTGAACACGTATATATTCTTTCTTTTAAAACTCTATTCTTATTTCATTCATACCATTATTTAATTATCTCCCCGTGCTCTCTGACGTGTGTTGTAAAGAGGGAAACGCCAAACATGGGCGTGTCTATGTACGAATGTTCAACACTACCGCCTACAATCAAAACACTAACGTGTTAAAATTCAACATAACAAGACCTCAGAACACCTTACTTTCATCTTTGAACCCTGAGGTACTATTCTAAGTTAACTCTGCAGTGTAGTGTCAGAGAGCCTAACTACATTCATTCATTCCAAATGTAGCACATATTCACAATGAGTAACGCTTTTTTTTCGTCATACCGTTAAGTTTTGAAATTTGGCATTTATACAACTTTTCCACTTTTAAACATATCACAGTACCTCTTAAATTTTAACGGAACAGTTCACATGTATATAAGAATACATTAACATGCTATTAATTCTACGCATTTGAAAACATAGAGTTAACTTTCTCCTGTTGAAAGCAAGTGCTGTTTTTTACATTTAAACATTACATTTCACAAGTCCGTCTTTTCTTAACAGAATCTTTTAAATAAAGCTTTACACAATATTTTTAGAACGTTGTTAGGGTACTTTTCTTATACAGCTACAAAATCGTTTACAGTACTCAAGTATTTACACTTTACTCTTATACAATAATTTTAGATTATTCGCGAGTAGTTGAAAAACATAGTAACAAATAGGTAAAACTCATTTCTCCCCTTTTTGGCGATAAAGGTAGACCTCACATGAGGTACAATTTCTTCTTAAATTCTGCCACTTGCAGTAAGAACGAAAAATTAACTTAAAGTTTCAAAGTAACATACAGTTTTACTTATCTTTGTGATATTCGGACATCCGTTTAGCCGCCCAATCCTGGAAGGTATATAAAGACCATGTTGGTTGATTCGACGCCTTGTCCGAGCCTTATCCTCAGTTTCCTCCTCAGTCTGTTTTCTTTTTAGGCGTGCTTGATGGTCCTTGAAAAATTCTTCCTATACGTTGGTTAGTTTCCCGGTCACTTGATGGGTGCTGTCCTTGGAGGCGTCGGGACATATCTAGTCGGTTTTTGCCGAGTTCTGGCTGTTTGCTGTTCGAACATTCTTCTTTGCCTTGACTCCGCAGCTGGCTTTCCCGGGTCAGTTCGAGAACACTTGCTTCGCAGAATCCTTTCTGAGGATTCGCTATTTATTTTCTCACAGGTGCTATGACTGCAACCATTTCTTCTTGCCCCCTCTGTACTGTTATAATTACCCTTTTCCTCCTGTTGGAGCTGGTCGTGCCCTCTCGTTTCTAGTCGAGGGATTATCTTCCTTTTCTTGTTACCTCCGGTCTTCCATCTGGGGGCTTTTTATTTCTTGTTTATATCTTTACTTATGGCTGACTCTGGCGGTCATTGTTGTTGTGCCAAGTATTGATATGGTATCTGCCGTGCCGAATCCAGCAAAAGATCTTGGAAAATTTTCATTCTATTTTGATTGTAAAACGGCTTGATTTGACCGACATTTGACGTAAATGTTTCACCATTCATTTTGGCTTTTAAGACTACTACAGCGTGGGTTACGTTTTCAATAATATATGGACCTTCAAACCATGGGCAAAATTTTGCCACTTTATGTTCTACTGCTGAAGAAAGTGAATGTTTCAGCTTAAGTACTCCATCCCCCACATTATAAGTTACTTTAGGTCTTTTCATGTCATAGTAAGGTTTCTGTTTCCTCTGGGATACTTCAGTGTTTTCCTTTGCTCCTTAATTAACTTTTCTATATCCGCCATTTGAAATTCAGGGGCCCTTTTTTGAACATAAAACAATTTGCGCAGTGGGGTTATAATCTTCCTGCGTACGAATAACTCAGCAGAAGTTTTGCCCGTCGTGTCGTGTTTGGGGGTCCTAAGGGCGAAAGCTAATTCATTGACATAGTTATCCCAGCTTTTATTAAAATTTTTAACATAACTACGAATGATATAACTATTGACCCGTTCCGCTATATTTGATTGCGGCCGATACGGGGCCATTTTTAAATGACGTGTGTCAAGTTTTTGACGCATGTTTTCAAAAATATTGCTTATAAACTGAGGACCATTATCTGATATAACTTTTAGGGCCGCCCCGTATTTTAAAATATATTTATTTAAAGTAGAATCAGTAACTAATTTCGCAGAGGCTCGTTTTAACGGAACAATCTTGGTCCATTTACTAAAATGGTCAACCATGACAAGGAGATACCGACTTTTATTTATCTGACATTTCGAGAAAGGGCTGAGTGAATCGACGCCAATTATTTCATTCGGAAATTCTGATTTAATGCTATTTAGAAACCCGGCCGGTGCAAAAAAACATAATTAGTTAGCTGGCATATTGGGCAAGACTGGACATACGCCCTTGTTAATTTTTACAGTTCAGGAAAATAAAATGATCTGCGTACGCGTTGAATAGTTTTTTAAATGCCACCATGAGCTGATATTAGCGGATCGTGCAATTCCTGCAAAATATTTAATCTAAGACTAGCTGGGATAACAGGTCGGTATTCGTTGCTATTCGTAGTTTTCGTATAAAATAATAGACCATCTATCAGTTCGTAATAGGCTACCCTACTTCTTATCGCCACAAATCTTGGTGGCTAAAGTTTTCAGGATCTCTTATATAATCATATATATTTTTAAATTTCGGATCCTTGCCCAGTCCCGTTATTACGGTCTCACGGGAATGTATCATATGGGATGTGAGCATTGCCCCTTTAACACTTCCCTTCTTTATCTATCTTGATTCTTGACAGGGCATCTGCTACGACATTTTCCTTTCTCTGCGCGTGTTTAATCAAATTATATTCTTGTAACTTAAATACCCATCTTATTAGTCTTGGCGATAGATTCTTAATAAAAGTTAAAGTTAAATAAAAGTTAGTTAAACTTAAGATTGAAATCAAATTTCAATGTCCTTTTCTCCATTTTCATGAGCTAATACTAATTTGTGCTTGCAAAACGTTCTTCTAAGTTTAATGAGATCAAGCTGTAAACATGTAAGGTTTTAGTTAAACTAACCAAGTTTTATTTTAATTTAAATCTTTCTATCTCCTCTCTGTTTCGACTTCCCGTCAGAAGAAGCGCACGTTTTCAGCTTATGCTAATTTTGAAGAACAGCGAAGTACTATTTAAACCAGAGGTAGAAACCTCTCAAGGTGAGAGAGCTTTAGTCTCAGATCACGGTCACTCTGCTCAACGTTCGCCTGACCAGCTAGCAGCTAAATTTATAAGCCAGAGTGCTTACGACGTGATTGCATATTGAAACAAATTGAAGTGCGCTAGTATTAGTATATCTTGCTACGCACCCTTTTAGTAAGAGGCCAAACTCCGCGAATTGCTCTGCGAAGCAAAGTTTAATTTAATTTCTATTTAGGTATTTATTTAAATTTATTTGTTTGTTAAGTTAGGCCCAAGTGTGGTCTTTTACTTTCTGTATCTATCCCGAGTTGGGAAGTGTGTAAATAATAGTGATTTAATAAAAGAGGATTTCAAATCCCTTTCACGTGAAGTTATTCTCCAGCACATTATCGACACCAGAACATAGCGTATTATCCGCTCACTGTTCCAGTTCAGGACTTAAGGAGAAGAACCCTTGTAAGTATTTCACCATGTTTGCAAAGAGCATGCACAGAACACTCAGTCCTGATAAACATTACCTGGATTTCGAAACCCGGATACAAGAAAATGAAATTACACTGAGGTAGGGATTCGAACAAATGATTTGTAAAATGCAAAAACTGGGAGTATGGGAAAATACGATGATTCCCTATATATGAAACAACTTAAAAGAGACACTAGGAAGCAAAATGCTGCCGGAAAAGAGGGATCTCAAGCACTACTCAGTATGAAGTATATGAGATAAAAATCCTATTTTTAAACTACAGAACATAAGGATGCAATACTGCAGGATGCAATATTATTAACTTTTGAATCGAAAAGATCGCTTAACAGTAAAGGAAGTCAACAAATTTTGAAGAATACTGTTCCGGGGTTTGTTTTAAAGTATTTCATGCTCATACACAGCATACACATCATACACAGCTGGAAATTCAAAAACGGAAAAACACCATTTTCTTATGGTTTCCGTAAACAGTAACTTTGAAGTTATGCCCTTTTCCAAAGAATGACGAAAAACTTGTTTCGCTTCACTTGTTTGATTAGCGATGAAGAGCTTGCATTCAGTTTGGTCTCAATAATCAATCTTCTAGATTATAGTACTCTGTTAAAGCACGCTTCGTGTTTCAATTGCAGAGTACATAATATTCTCAGCATAATTAAGCATTAAACAAACAAACTGTTAGGAGTTGTTTGGCCTATTTTACTGAATCATGAGAAGATCTGTCAGGACTGAGTGTTCGGTGCATATTTTTGGCAGACATCTTCGTGTAAATCATAAGTCCTGATCTTGAACAGGGAGCTGAATGCAGCTATGTTCTGTGGTAGAATACTGTGATTAAGTGGTAGAATAACTATACGTAAGAAGGATTTAAAATCCTCTTTTATTAAACCACAATTATTTACAGCCACTTCCCAACTCGGGATGGATACAGAAAATAAAGACCGCACTTGGGTCTAAAATGAACAATCAGATTAATTTAAACTAAAGCTAAATAGAAATTAAATAGTCGTTGCTCACAGAGCTATAACGCGAGGTTGGGCCTCTAAACTAAATGGTGCGTAGCAAGATTTAACTAATACTAACGCACTTAGAATTACTTCAATAAGTAACAGCGCTACGACTTAGAATTAAAATATTAGCTGGTCAGGCGAACGTTGAATACACTGAAGTGACAAAAGTCATGGGATAGCAATATGCAAATATACAGATGGCAGTAGTATCACGTAGAAAATGTAGAAATGCGAAGTGCTTCGGCAGGGCTTTCATTTGTGTTCAAGATATTCATGTGAAGAGGCTTTGACGTGATTATGGCCTCACGATGAGAATTAACAGACTTTGAACGCGGAATGGTAGTTGGAGCTAGACGCATGGGTCATTCCATTTCGGATATCGTTAGAGAATTCAACATTCCGAGATCCACAGTGTCAAGAGTGTGCCGAGAGTATCTAATTTCAGGCATAACATCCCACCATGGACAGCGCAGTTGCCGACCACCTGCACTTAACGACCGAGACCAGCGACGTCTGCGTAGAGTTGTCAATGTTCACAGACAAGCAACACTGCGTCAAATAACCGCAGAAATCAATGTGGGACGTACGAGGGACGTGTCCGATAGGACAGTGCGGCGAAATTTGTCTTCCTTGGGCTATGCCAGCAGAAGACCGACTCGAGTGCCTTTACTAACAGTACGACATCGCCTGCAGCGACTCTCGTGGGCTCGTGAGCATATCGGTTGGTCCCTAAACGAATGGAAAACCGTGGCTTGGTCAGATGAGTCACGATTTCAGTTGGTAAGAGCTGATGGTAGGGTTCGAGTGTGGCGCAGACCCCACGAAGCCATGGACCCAAGTTGTCAACAAGGCACTGTTCAAGCTGGTGGTGGTTCCATAATGGTCTGGGCTGTTTTTACATGGCATGGACTCGGTCCTCTGATGCAACTGAACCGATCATTGACTGGAAATGGATACCTTCAGCTACTTGGAGATCACTTACAGCCATTCTTGGACTTCACGTACTCAAACAACGATGGGATTTTTATGGATGACAATGCGCCATGTCACCGGGCCACAATTGTTCGCGATTGGTTAGAAGAACATTCTGGACAATTCCAGCGAATGATCTGACCACCTAGATCGCCCGACATGAATCCCATAAACATTTATGGGACATCATCGAGAGGTCAGTTCGTGCCCAAAACCCTGCACCGTCAACACTTTCAAATTATGGACGTCTATAGAGACAGCATGCCTCAATATTCCTGCAGGGGACTTCCAACAACTTATTGAGTCCATGGCACGTCGAGTTGCTGTACTTCGCCGGGCAAAAGGAGGACCGACAAAATATTAGGAGATATCCCATGACTTTTGTCACTTCAGTATAAAGTAACAGTGGTCTGAGACTAAAAGCTCTCTCACACTGAGAGGTTCCTACCTACGGTTTAAATAGAACTTGGCTCCACTTCAAATTAGCATAAAGCTGAAACGCGCGCTTATTCTAACGGGAAGTTGAAATGAGAAGAGATAAAAATGGCAAGTTAAAATAAAACTTTGTTAGTTTAACTATAACCTTACAGATCTAGGTACTAACAAGATTAATTTCCTTTAATCTATCTAGAGTTTTAAGTTTAACAGACTCTATACTTGCTTTTAGCGTACATTACATTTCTAAAAGGAATATAACTAACGGATGTGATATTATCAGCAATATAACGGAATATAACTAACGCTGAGTTTCTGTTTTCGAATATTATTAAGAGACATTTCCGAACTGATAGAAAATCCGCTTCTGGTTCCGACTGATGATGAGCGATATTTCCTGCGTTGTGTTTCCGGAGTATTATAAAGAAATAGTTACGTTCTAATAGAATATCGGCTTCTGTCTTAGACTGTTGATGTGCGTTTACACAGGTGTTTTTTTTTCCTGTTTTCGACAGATAAACAAAGTGTTCCGAACTAATACTTAGCTTGACGGAGAGAACGGTTTCCCTCTACCAACAATAACGATCAGTATTAAAAACAGTAGGTAACTGTATTAGGAAGGTTTATTTTAATTCATCTGCAGCCAGGCCCTCCCTGTGTTATCCTACAAAATTGCGTAAATTGTTTATTTTAGATTCCTCATTCCCTTAGTCTCTGCTCATGTAAATATCCTTCACTTCCTTTTAGCTGCAGAGTTTATTATGTAAATCTGCACTTCTGAGTGCCACTATGTAACTATTTCTTCAAAAGTTTAGTTCCAAGAATAGGATAAAATCGTTATTTGTGAGTTTGTTATTAATTTGTTGGAAAAGGTAATAATTAACGTTAGTACTGATAGATGATGGTTTGTGGTAACACATTCAAAATACCAAATGGATTTTTACTGCATAAGTTCACGAGGTAAATATTTAAAAATGATCTAGCGAATTTACAAAATATTTAATGTATAAAAATATAATTTCTGTTCAACTTTTGTTTTCTTCTTATTTAATTTTATATCCTTTCAGATTCTGACTAAATTAACGGTAACTGTGTATCAACTAAAAAAACATAAGCTTGAATAAAAAGAATTTGTCTTGCAAAAATGTTTCGTTCAATTCCTTCTTAGAGGCATCAAGAGTGAAAAAACGATATTCAGTTATTTGCCTGAGTAGAACCTACATATGGATATCATAAAAGACTCTACGAGCAGCAAATACTCGGCTGCTCAGGAAAGATTACTCACTTTTAAAGCAAGTGAAAATCACCGCATTAAACGTCTGCTCACCGAGTTAGAACTTGGTAATATGAAACCCAGCCACCTCTTTCTCAAAATGAAATATCTGGAAGTACACATCTCGGAGAATATGTTGCAATCTCTCTGGCTGGAAAAGATTCCAGACGCTGTGAAACACATCCCAGTAGTTAGCGATGGGACTCTGGTTAAACCGAGCGCAATGGCTGATAAAATTATGGAGCTAAACTCACGCTAGAAACTGGCTACTATCTGCAGGAATACAATGGTAGGAGAACTACAGCAGAAAATAACCTCAGTAGAGCTCCAATTTGTCAGTATGACTGCCCAGGGCTCCAGGTCATGGGCTCGTAACTTCAGTAGGAACCGCAATATACCTTTAAGGTCAAGAATGAAATTTGATGAAAAAGGTAAATATTTCAAATTTGGCGACGAGTGTGATCCTGAAAAATGCAAGAAACCTTGCTAGTGGAAAGAGTTGGGAAAAGGGAGTTAGATGTGGACTCTGCGGACAGTTTTTCTGCAAAGAATTATAATTGTCTCAAATTCCGACTATATATCACCGATAAGAAATCGGGAGTACGGTTTTTAGTGACAGCGGAG
>KK121649.1:0-44863 GCA_000611955.2 Stegodyphus mimosarum | reverse complement strand
CTTGTTCCTATGCATCATCTGCTGCCAATGACACAAAGATCCCAACTTATGGGGTAAGAACTCTGAATCTCGACTTAGGATTCAGACGGGAATTTCAGTGGCCATTTATTGTAGCCGAAGTTAACCCGGAAGCACGCGTGCATTGGGCCCAAAAGACACGATTCCTGTTTTTGAAGAAGAAATTGTAAATCTTCAGAAAACGTGTAATATCTAAGCCAATAATAAATTTTATGATAAAACTTAAAAAACATGCCCATTAAAATTTTCAATTTCTTCGAATGCTTTTATGAAATAGAATTTCTTAAAAGAATAGAAAATCGTATTATATATTGGCATTGGAAAAAATATCACACTTTTACTCTGTATATTGATTATTTATTTTCTTAATTAGCATTACAGACACAGAGAAAAAAAATGTAAAAACAGATGTTAGTAGCACATTGAACAAATTGTTGTCTTGTATTCCAAATGCAAATATTTTTCACATTCGGCGCAGGGCGTTTTCGGTTTTCCGTGCTTTTCGCTGGACAAACGTTTTTCCGCGTTTTTTCTTTTCTTTCTCTTTCGTTTTTCTTCTCGTTTTTCCTTTCCCATAATTTTTTTCTCAATAAAACAGTTTATGTCATTCTCACTCTCGTTTTTAGAATCTATATCAATTTTTGAATCATTATCATGTGAGCTAAAATTTCATGATCACTTCCATGTTCCTTTTCTTCAATACATTCTTGATATATCTAATAACTCTGCATCATTTCTTTCTTACAAGATGAACTACGCGATATGATGTTTGCTTTCTGTGCTACCACAAATTAACTTGTGATGCGAATAGGTGCGCTGGGTCTAAAAGACTCGATCCGATCAAAATCAAACTTCAAATCAAAGCCCCAGCCAAAAAACTTCCAACACTTAAACAGATCGACCTCAGACATGACTAAACTGGACCTCAAGAACTTGCGTGAAATAGCCGTGCTTTGGGAAAGGTTTGTTTTGCTGGCTTGCGTGTTAAATATTGGTGTCATCGGGGCTAATTTTCGCAATCCTTTTCACCTACTTATTGATATTTATAATAGAATATTGATTGATGGTGTTATACAGTTATCTGTAAAGGATGTAGTTAGGTCTGTCTTATCAGATGGACAGATTGTCAACATATTAATTCTGAATAATGACGTTAAATCAAAGTTTTATGAATTACGAGTATTTAAACCAAGCTCATAATTAAGTAAGTCACATGTCTTTAATACCTCAAGTAAACGCGATGTGAAACATTACGTAACAACCAAAGGAGTGCCTGAACATTCACTATCACGTCCATTAGATCCTGATAAACTTACCTTACACAAGCAAGAATTTCAGTTCATGTTAGACCAGGCCATCATTCGGCCATCGACGTATAAATTGGCTATTCCCCTACATTTAATCGGTATGAAAAGTACGAGACATTTAGAACTTGCGGTGACTATAGACGGTTAAATAACTAAACCGTACCTGAGCGTTATCCGAGTTTCAGAATCGAGGACTTTCATCTTATCTTGCGGGGAAAAGTTACATTCTCAAAGACAAATCGCTAAAGAGGACAAACCAAAGAACGCCGTTTTCGGGTTATTTGAATTCTGTGTTATGAGTTTTGGACTCAGAAATGCGCCAGCTCCTTTCAGCGTTTCATCAATGAAGTTTTATTTGGTTTGAATTTTCTATTCCCATATTTAGATGATGTGTAATCGCATCATCATCTGAGGATGAACAAAGAACGTTTGCAGGTGGTGTTTGAGAGACTGAGCAAATATGGTCTTCATATTAATGTATCGAAATCCATTCTGGAAGTAGACCAAATTGAGTTTCTATGCTATCAGATTAGTGCTAAAGGATCACGTCCCCTGCCTAACTAGGTTAAAGTCATCTTAGAATAACCACTGCCTGTGGCCATACAAGATTTGCGTACCTTAAGGTATGATAAATCTTTATTGCATGTGTTTGAGAAACTTTGCCCAAACACAGGCACTATTTCATGAGTTCTTAAAAGGTGCAAAAGAGAAAGATAAAGAAAGATCACAGGGACTGAGGAGACAATAAACAGTTTGCGAAATAAATAAAATTGTAAATAAGATTTATCCAATGGTGCCTTTTTAAGTTTTCCCTCACCTGGACTTTAATTATTTATGTGCACTGATACATCAAACTGGGCTATAGTTTTGGTAGACAAAAATTTGAAGCAGAGATTGGAGGCAATTGTTTTCTATTCCAAGCAACTGAATGATGTTTAGAAATCTTACAGCACCTACGATCGTGCAATCGTTGGTATTTATCTTTCAGTGAAACATTTATGTTTATGCTAGAAGAAAGAGAATTTGTGATTATAACGGATCATATAACATTGACATTCGCCTTTAAACAAAGAAAATGAGAAGGTATCACGGAAACAGTCACACCAACTACAGAACATTTTGCAAATGACCACAGATATCCGGCATACAAGAAAATGTGGTTGGGGGCACTCTATCCCGGATCTCTGTTATTGATTACGAATAACTTGACGTAGACCAAAGTACAGATCCAGAAATGAAAGATCTAATGGAAAGTGACACAACACTTGAATTAAGCCAGTCAGTACTTTCATCTTCAATAGTTTTATGGTGTGATACAAAAGAAGATTATGCCTTATATTCTACCAAGTTTCAGGAGAAACATTTTTGATCAAAATCCTGGTTTTCAATGCCCTAGCATTAAGTCTAAACAGAAGACTGCTAGTTTTGAGTCGCCTAGTATGAAAAACGAAGGTAAAGATTGGACCCAAAAATGTGTCAGATGCCAAAAACATTAAGTTATTAGGCACACCAAATCTATGTTTTCGGAATATCAACAGTCAGATAGCCGTTTCAGAGTGATGCACATCGGCGTCATTGGCACATTATCCTCTTCAAATGGGCACGTATATGGTTTAACTTGCATCAACCGATTTTTTTGGTTGGATGGAAATCATACCATTACCATACATGACTACAGAACTGGTATGCAAAGATTTTATGAGGACTGGATATGCAGAATTGGGTTCCAATGCAATATTCTTACGGATCGGGGAACCCAGTTTGAATCACAATTGTTCAGGAGTTTGGCTGTAATATGTGGGGCTAAAGCCCTTCACACTACGGAATATCTTTTAAAATGTAATGAGAAAACTAAGAGCCTCCATTGAACGTTGAATGCTGCTATAAAAGCGCATAATAATTCTAAGTGGAGTGGAACACTATCAACAGTTCTGTTGGATAATGTTTGTCCAAAAGGGTTTTGCGGAACCGTTTCAAGTATTTGACAGAAATGAGAAATATTTTTCTGCGTTCATTGAAGGCAAAACAATATTTCTGTTGACAGGCTAAAGCCCGTATACAACTATTTATATTGACACTGTGCCTAACAAAGTGATTGTGGACAATAAAACAAATAAATATTCAGTCGAAAAGTTTCCCCAAGCTATGGGTAACAGCAAATATCGGACAGCCGTTACAGCAAAAGTCTTTCCTTGTTAGCAGAGAGGTAAAATCGCCCGTCCGGTTTCGGGATACAAGTTGATCATACGACTGTCTCTCTCTTCCCCACCATGAATATTTAGTGTCTTAACTCAGTTACTGGTGGGGGAGTAATGTTAGAAACGGTAATAGTTAAACACTACTGCTAGATGAAGGCTTTGTTGTAATACATTTAAAATATCAGTTAGATTTTTTACTGCATAATTTCATGAGATTAATATTTTAAAATAATTTAGCACATTTATAAAATACATTGGTTTCCAAAAATTAATGAAAATCACAAAAATAGCTGTAACTCATAAAAAAATATGCCATTCCGTATAAAATTTGATTTGTTGTCAAATAAGAGTTGTTGGGTAAAGTTGCAGTACGAAATTAGTGGCGCTGCAATCGGAATAAATCATCTGCAGGAGGATAAAATTGCATATTTGTAAAAAAAAAACCTGTAAATGTCGCTGGGATAAAAAATCTTTTATAGGAAATTCGCAATCTAGACCTCCAGGCATCATTTGTCCAACTGCGATGAAGAGCTATTGTGACACTAGAGACAGGACAAAAATAGCCAGAAGACTAAATGTGAGTCCTTCTGTGGTTCATAGACTTTCGCAACAATTTCTAAGAATAGATCCGGCATCCAAGAGATTCAGACAAAGATGACACCAGCCAGATTCAGCCAGCTACGAGGAGCGCCGATGCTTGTTGTTATGCTTGTTAGGAATAGAACTGTATCTCCGACTTAACTCAGATCCTCCTTTTCTGCAGCCACTAATACGTTAATTCAGTGTCAACTGTGCGTAGAAGGCTTCACGAAATGGCTGTACGCGAGGCGACCAGCCATTTGTGGGCCGCTCACGTCACGTCATAGAAGGCAGAGTTTGAGGTGCACACGGTCAGCACGTCCTACCACACAGTTGATCGATGGAGGGTTGTTCTCTTTATGGATAAGTTCAGGTTTAGCCTCCAAAGTGATAGTAGGCGTTATTTGACTTGTAGAGAACCTGGAAACGTTATCATACATCAAACATCCGGGAAAAAGATGAATGCGTAAGAGGCAGTGCCTGTGTCTGAGGTGATTTTTCTTTGGGTGGACGCATAAGCCTCCATGTCTTTTACGTGGAGCCGTTAATGTTCGGGCTTATAGAGATAACATCTTTGATACTTATGTGTGCACTTATATGCTGGGGTAATAGGTGATGATTTTCGGCTACAACACAACAACACCAGACCTCACAAGATTGGCATCATAGTCGATTATCTTCAGCAAGAGACAATTCAGCTCAAGAAGTGGTCAGCTCGATCATCGAAACTGAATCCTCTCGAGCATATTTGAGATACTTTAGGAAGATGTATAGACTCAATCCCTTCTTCAGACCCTTGCCACGCTTGCAACTGATTCTCAAGAGCAATGGCTCTCACTTCCTGTGAAACTGACAGACTGCATAACTGACAACATCACACATCGCTATATGTGCTGTATTGCTTCTACGGGAGATCAAACGTCATATTGAAAGTAATTTTCCTATACCAAACTGACACATCCAATTTTTTCATTTTATACATATGCTAAATTTTATAACACTATAGTTGTATGGTAATTTCTTTTCGCGTTATTTTATACCTTGCTATGTGTTGTAAACTGTGGTTCAGTTTCATTAAACTCTACATGTAACTTTTTGAGTAATCGTCATTTTTCCTTAATTAATGATAATCAGGGCATTTAAAAATAATTTCTTTTCAACTTTTATTTTCTTCTAATTTAATATTATAAACTTTCAGATTGTGATTGAATTAGCGGTAACTGTACATTAGCTAATATATATCAATCTGTATAAGCGCGAATAAAAGGAATCAAAATTTGTTTCGCAAGTGTGTTTTCGCAGTATCCTGTTTGGAAAAGTATTTGAGTCTACACGCAACTTAAACTAATAAAATAATTAAGTTAAAAAAGAGACAAGTAACAAATTTAATAAACAAATTATATGTTATCACAATATATATATATTTATAACAAATTTAATATGTTAATGTAAATTGGACATATTTGTATAAATAAATAATTTTATGGCTGTTGTGGACCTGTTGGTCTACAGATTGTACTATTGTGGACAAATAACACATATATTTTGTGTTATCTGTCCACAACAGTACAATTAAAATTTTTTAAATTGTATTATATGAACAAATCATGGGGCTAAACATTTACGGTAGTACTTAACTGTCAAATTGTTCATTTGGGGGAAAAGATTAAAAATAATGTGTTTTATCAATTTTTGGTACTTAATTCTTGTACCACTTCTTGAGCTGAATTGTCTCTTGACCTTTGTATAACTTTTAGATCACAATAGCTTTTCCCAATATATGTAACAATACATATAGTATGTCATTCATATAAAAGATTAGTTTCTTCAAATTTGTTTCCCCAATCATATTGATCTGCAAGCAGAAAGCAAAAAGTAATCAGTATGATGAAACTTACTTATATACACTACATCTGAAATGTATATGTTCGTGTCAAAATAGTTCTGAAATACAGTAATACATCATATTCGTAGAATTGTGAAGAATTAGTAAACCTTTATACATTATATGGAACCATAATGTCGTATAGGTAATTTGTTGCCTATGATGAATAAGTCTAAGCTATTTACGGAAAAGATGGTTTACAAGTACAATGATAGTGGTAAATTACATTTAATTCATGGCATAATCCTATAACTCTCATTAATTAGTGAATCAGAATTGTGGACGATTGCCTTGTTGAGAACAGTTAGAATATAATTACAATGAAAGATAAGGATGAGATATCTATTCTAAAGACTGGATATTGATGAAATAATCCATTACTTAGCTTTTCATCGCAGGAATCGATAACAGACAAATGTTATTTTCACATACTTCAAAAGAAAGTTTTCTCGAAGAACAAGTGGTGAAAGTTCATTGATTTTTGAAGAAAAGTTCTGATGCTGATACTTTTCAAACTTTCTATAAAACTATTTGGAAACATAAATGAGGAAATATTTAATAGAAATTAAATTTATACATTTTAGTGGTTCCATGTTTTTGCTAATTTTTTCAAGGATAATTACTCAGTAAAACCAGTTGGAAAAACTATAAAAAATTAGGAGTCTCAGTCTGTACCCACTACCGATAAAATACAATAACTGCAAACATAATCGAGTGGTATTTTTCGCGTGTAATCTAAAGAATGAGAATTCCGCATAGAAAGTCTGTCAATATGGTATATGTCTTACGGTGAAAAGTCCTGGAATGCTTCTCTTTTATTGATTAATTTAATAACAAGATATTTGCATACGAAAAAGTCAGTTTTGAACCAAAACTTCACACAGTTAACATGTATAACGACACAGTTTGAAGTAAAACATCCTTAAAAGGCTTAGCAGATAGCATTTATGCAAATGTCGTAAACTATTCCTTTAAAAAAATGAAATATAATTCCTATAAAGTGTATTATTAGATTTGGTATGAATTATGCTAAAGGACAGTCGTTAACCTCGACTTCTTGATAATTACTCAGAAACGGCTGATTTATATGAATCTCCGTTCCCAACCACCGTGCAGTTGGAGGAAAAATATATAGACAGGGATTGCACTGCAAGACTGCTTATCTCTGTAAAAAGGAACACACTCAAGTTTTTCTTTAACCATTTCTAGGCAGGAAAGCTTTAAAGAAAAGTTACTTTGTCGATTTCTGAAATCATCACTATAATTTTCAATTTTTCAAGCGAACTTTGACGGCAGAATGTATGTAAGACATAATTTGAATACGTGCAATTGTGGCCGAGCAATTCAATATCTCGAGGCAGGGTAAAACGTCCCTCAAGATAACAGAGTAATAGGTGTGTCAAAGATTGTAATCTCGTGGTTAAAGAAGGCTGCCGAAAGTGGAAGTGCTGTGCGAAAGCATGCTGAATATTGTAGGAAGACCACCAAACATCAAGAGGATATATGAGCAATTTTAATGGCGAAAACGAATAGAAATTCCACTTCTGGCCAGATAACCACACATATTGCTGGCACTTGCATATTTATCAGAATATATCTCTACGAATAAATAACGTAGGTGTCTATGCATATAAGCTTGTGGCATGCATTATGCTAGGTGCGGACGACTTTTGGGAAAGGTTACATTATGTAAGGAGCATATTTATTAGAGTCAACAACAAGAGCTCAGAAGTGATATACTTTGATGCATCTCTTTTCAGCACCACGGTGATTATGAACAGGAGCTAGTAGGGGAAGAGAAAGAAAACTCGTTATCATTACCAGAATGCTCAGGAAACTGTTCGCTATAGCCGAGGAGTTATTATATGTATAGTATTATGCGCAATGTTAGAACTCTGTACATTGTCAGAACCCTTCACATGTTTGACGACGGTACAATGACATCACATTGGTATTGCACCGAAATTATTTTGAGTTGTCTCTCTGTTTCCCGTGGTGCAGTTTGTCTAGACTTTCCATTCATGAATGGCAATACTCGTCCGCATAGGAGTATGTGACACACTAAGAAAAGAAAGATATTAAGGATATGACATGGCCTGCATATTCTAAATCCCATTAGACATGCCTGAGATGTACTGGGTACACGTATTTCTTAAAGACACAATCCTCCTCGAATCATACAGGAACTCAAAATGAGTATGAGAAATGAATGATATAATGTTCACAAATCTCTCTTCAATAGTTTAGTGAACAACATGCTTAACAAGTGCTAATTATGCATCACGGTACGAAGATACCGACGTACACATATCTATGCTTATTTCGAGCAGAAGAAACGTTTTCGTAATTCCAGAAAATAACTGTAATGAGCATCGTTTTCTCTTTGGATAACCTTGTTTTGCCACGTATGTGATATCTGCAACATTCTGCGTAATACGCATATTTCAAGACTTATATTAAATATGTGCTAAGTCTCATCTCTTTAAACGATGTCTATAATTAGTTACGACGTAAGTTGCCTGTTCCTTAGCTATTGTAATTTCTTTTAAAATCTGAAACAGGACTATTTGCATGGCGAAGCAGGACCTCATGGTCTAACGTCTTGTTTTACATTGCGAATTTAGTAGCTCTGAGGTTCTGGAAACCGAGATAAAAATACCATGGTTTTTGAATTTGGTGACCGTTTTGCAATTGCTTCGAAGAAGATAAACATGTGAAAGTCAGTTTGTTTTTCTAGTTTATTTTCCAAAGACAATTTAGCTTTGTGCAATTAACGTTTACGAATGTTGATCAGTGAATTTTAGACCATTGGACTTGAAATAAGTATTTGTCAAAAATACAAAATGCATCTCTCGCATATGGCAATAATGCTTTACAGTAGTCACATAAGACGATAACACTTAGGTAAAAACAACATAATATTTGCTATAATTTCAATTTTTATTTAAGTACGTGCATAACGAATGCTAATAGCTTAAGGCAGAGATGCTTTCTTTTTTTGCTTGAAAGTTTAATATTCTCTTGTGTTAAATTTGAAGCACACGTTTCCCGAAAGATACTTGATTGAATGGGATATGCTTCCGAAAACACGAAATGAAAACACTCATGCATACGGTAAAGGCGAAAAAATCGATACATACTTCTGACAAATTCCCTTTTCACTGAGTATTTTTTTCTTGTTTCCAATTTCGTGAACACGAACAATTTGTTAGGATAATGACATTATACAATCCAATCATTAACCTCGTCACAAACAAAGGACAGTTTTTTTTCTACTAATGGAAACGTATCATTAGTACAAGAACTACAGTAATTCATGCTCACGGATATCTTTCTCAGAATGTTTATGCTATAGCATTTCCATTCCAATTAAAAGAAAAGGTAAAGAAAACGGTAAAAGATAATTTTTGATTTATCAAAATGAGGAATCGAAATTTTTCAGTTCCTAACTTAGAGGTTTCCACCATATACAGGGTGATCAAAAAGTCAGTATAAATTTGAAAACTTAATAAATCACGGAATAATGTAGATAGAGAGGTAAAAATTGACACACATACTTAGAATAACATGGGGTTTTATTAGAAAAGCAATAATTAGAAAAGCAATAATCTAATCAGAAAAGCAATAATTAGCATTACAAATTAAGACAAAGCAAAGATGATGTTCTTTACAGGAAATGCTCAATATGTTCACCATCATTCCTGAACAATAGCTGTAGTCGAGGAATAATGTTGTGAACAGCACTGTAAAGCATGTCCGGAGTTATGGTGAGGCATTGGCGTCGGATGTTGTCTTTGAGCATCCCTAGAGATGTCGGTCGATTACGATACACTTGCGACTTCAGGTAACCCCAAAGCCAATAATCGCACGGACTGAGGTCTGGGGACCTGGGAGGCCAAGCGTGACGAAAGTGGCGGCTGAGCACACGATCATCACCAAACGACGCTCGCAAGAGATCTTTCACGCGTCTAGCAATATGGGGTGGAGCGCCATCCTGCATAAAAATCGTACGTTCCAGCAGGTGTTTATCAGCCAGGCTGGGACGATGCGATTCTGTAACATATCGGCGTACCTCTCACCCGTCACGGTAGCAGTTACAAAACCAGAATTACGCATTTCCTCGAAGAAAAAAGGCCCGATAACAGTAGATGTGCTAAATCCAACCCATACCGTGACTTTCTCGTCGTGCAATGGAGTTTCCACGACAGTTCTAGGATTTTCGGTAGCCCAAATTCTGCAGTTGTGGGCGTTGACAGACCCTCGGAGCGTGAAATGAGCTTCATCGGTCCACAACACGTTATTCCACCAATTGTCATCTTCCGCCATCTTTTGAAACGCCCACACCGCAAATGCCATCCGCTTCACTGAATCGCCAGGTAGCAGTTCATGATGCCGATGGATTTTGTAAGGATAGCATCGGAGGGTACGCCTAAGTGCCAACCAAACAGTAGTGTATGGAATGCCGGTGCGACGTGCGACTGCACGAGCGCTGACTTCCCCGTGCGTAGACGAACCCGCTACAGTCTCCATTTCTTCCTGAACTGTCTCAGCAGCATTAGGCCTTGTGCTCGGTCGGCCACTACGGGGTCTGTCTTGTAAACAAGCCGTGGCCTCGAACTTCGAAATCATTCTCGACACACCTGCATTTGTCAACGGACCTTTACCCGTTCGAATCTCCTTCCTATGGCGATAGGATCGTAACGCTGAACTAGCAGATTCCCCATTCTGATAATACAGCTTCACTAAAAGCGCCTTTTCAGGTAACGTCAACATGCTGCGACTGCTGGTGCACCTGATTCTCTCTCTCATTACAGCTCCTTTTATACACGATTTTCATACGCAGTCACTGACGTTTTGCTGTCCAGCGCCATCTGTCGGACATTTTTTAACTTTTTTTTGGTTCTAATAAAACCCCATGTCATTCTAAGTATGTGTGTCAATTTTTACCTCTCTATCTACATTATTCCGTGATTTATTAAGTTTTCAAATTTATACTGACTTTTTGATCACCCGGTATATCGTATAGCGTAACCTCCATCAAGAAACTCTTAAAGACTTTCTAAGCAGAAAGCTCTTGTTTATGTAATGAATCTGTACATTTAAATTCTTTGAACATTTTTAAGTCAAAAATACCGACTTGAAAGTCATCTTGTATTAGAAATATGACTTTCCCGATTTGAAGTGCAGTGGTGTTGAAAATGACAACGAAATATTGCTATAAACGAGGTTAAAAGAATTTTACAATAAATTTAATTCCTATTTTTTATTTTCAAATAGCTTGGTTGCTTTATATAGCACTCAAATTCATAATTGCATTTAACAGAATTACAATATTTAAATTGAAATATCATCTGAATGGATGTTATAAATATTCCTTTTCAAAGCTTGAATATATAGAGTTAAAATATGATCGAAACTGAATACCCCTTCTTTATAGTTTTAAAATAACCTCCGAGTTAAATATTAATTTAATATATATTTTAAACAATATTTGTTTTATGCTTTAATTTATTGCAAAATATTTGGGGAAATGAAAGCTAATTCCTTTTATTTGGCAAAGTGTTCTTCAAATACGTTCATACACTAAAATACATCATTGTGGGTTTGCAAATTTTTCTGCCTTTCATAAGTCAACCTCAAGTACGTAAGATGTATGAGACTTTTGCGGGTTTTCTCGTATGCACTTGCATTTACGAAGTCTTAGGGCTTGTAGTTTTAATAAATTCCAGAAAACCTACCAAATAATAATTGGCTATAACATACCAACTTGCTTTTCATAAATTATTGTCTGCTGACAATACCTAATCGTTTCCAGTGAATAAGCTATTGTCCATCTACTACAATGAATTCAAAAGTTGACTAAAGACTAGAAATAAAGTTTTTACATAAAGCAGAAAAGTTGCAAAACGGGTATTTTAAATAAAAGCATACGGGGATCAAACATTGACCTGATCCAATGTTTTTTTCTGGTATAGATGATTTCGTGGTCCAGTGAAAAATGATGATATCATATCCTTCCTGAAATATCCGTCCTTTGCATTCTCGAACGGTGAATATGTTGCAATAACTACAAATATAGAGAAGATCGAACTTCTTCAGGTCAGGACAGACATTAATCCTAATTTTCAAGCAAATTGTTATTGGAGATAAAACTTGACACATTGCATCTTATCTTGTGACCGAACGATAATCATTTGCTCGGGTTGAAGATTCTTCCCCACTTAGATTTCAAGTAAAAGTCCTGTTTTCTACCTTTTTTGATTAGGAAAGGAAAATTCATAAGAATTGGTTTCTGAAGATAAATTACATATTTTCTAGAATGGAAGAGACTTCTGAAGAAATTTAGCGTGTTGGACAGAGAAAACACAATCGAATAACTGTTTCTGATGGAAAACATTGCGTCATCACGCAATTCACTTCTTGTCTCTGACATAGAAAAAGTATTAGAAATTTCACCCTTCTTTTCACCATACTTGACCTTTCCCAAAGTGAAGTCTTACTTCAACGAACATTATTTTAATAACGCTGAAGAGATTCATAAAACCGTTACTAGAGACTTTAACAGTACTCCAAAGGATAACATCTGCGAAAGAATTAAACAAATGTGTGAATCTGCGCAGTACTGTACAGAGTTACAAAGATTGTATATTGAAGACAAAGAAATAAAAAGGTTATAGAGTTCTTCATATTTATCCTGCTAAATGAAGTGTCGAGAAACCTTGTGAACTGTTAAGCGAATTATCGCTTATTTCAAAGAACAGAAAACGTAAAACTCAAGATGGGTTGATTACCCTTTATTCACCCAAAATAAGATTAACAGTGGGCCCCTTTCTTCGGGCTTAAAGTCTCCACTTCGGCTAAAATCAAAAAGTAAGAAATAAGAACTAACTAATGACTAAGTAAGAGATTTAGCCGAAGGTAACACAATTCTAATGTAGTTGGCCCGTAATCTGAAATAGCCGACGAACTGTCAAAAGGCACGTGATAATACGGCCGAGGGTAACAACCCCTTAGAGAGATATAGGCCAAACGCAAACACGAGCTACTCAGGATTCCTAACTCTCTCTCGAAGTCATTTGAACTTCCTTTAATACTATCTCTTCCTTGAGTTATCCTTAAAGTTGAAAGAAGGCAAGACAGTAAAGGTTCACTAAATTAAAATAAGTGTTACAGAATTAAAATATACCTTACAAGGTTATTTTGTTCAACTTTCGAATTTATCGAAGATAGTTCTAAAGCGTTGTAGAAGTGTTGTGTGTAAAGAAATGACGAGTCGGTTTCTCTTAGAAAGCCCGCCTTTGTACTTTATTCCCCCTCTGTTTTTTAATCAATTATTTTTTAATCTAGAGATCATTGAGAATAAATGAAAAGGAGTCTTGAATTTCTAGAAAAAAAAAATTTTAATTCGAAAATTTCGGAATCTTGGAAAAGCAAATTGGTCAGAAAAACGTATCATGAATAAAATATATTTACAAGAGTATTTATCTTTAAGCTGTATTACTGAGAGATATCCAATTTCTTCTACTGAGAAATTCAGTAGCAAGAAGTAGGAGGATTCAACTTCAGCAATCAGAAATTTAGAGTACGGATTCTACAAGATACCTGTGCACATTTCCGAGTTTCAGAGGTACTTTGAAAATGGTATATCATCTAAATCTCTGGAAATATAGATTAAACTTGACGTTTGAGATGATCCCATGAGGTCAGTATGATATATTTATTAACTACAATTACGAATCGTTTCTTTGAAGAATGAAATTTCCTTTATTATTTAGAACTGTCATTATATGTTAGCTAATACTTTTATAGCAATTGACAAAAAAATTCATGGAATACATATCAAGTACATCAAAATACTCTGTCTAGAAATGTAACTTTATTCTAAATCTGCATCATTACTTATTGCATTTTAGTAAATGACATATTCAATACATATAAGAATCAAATATTCGTTTTTCCCAGTGTAGTAAACTCGTCTGAAGCATTTAAAAAGTATAATCTTTAATTATTTGCATCGTATAGCTTTCAAAAATAATAATCCGTACCAAAATCATGACAGAAATTTAAAAAAAAGTTAAAAATAACTGTCTGCATTTCAAAATAAACGTTACGATTGTATTTGTTTTTCGTCTCATAAATAGTCCAATTAATATTCTTTAATGATACATTTTCTAAAGACAAACTACGAAATGTGTTGTTGACACATTTTTACAAGCCTGCATTATAAGCAAGTCATTCAACTGAAGATTTCAGATAGAGGAGCATTTAATGGCACTAACACGTAATTTTCTTTATGCCTGTCAACCACTTTGTTAGAAATCATGACATGAAGTTTTCCTTATCGATCTTGTTCAATATTGTTATGGCGTGACAAGTTGACACTTTATTATATTTGAAGACCCTTATGTTTAGAAATAAATAAGCGTAAAAGTACCTAAGTTTGCATTCTTTTGAATGTTTCAGTGCCCTTACAGATGTCACAAAGTAACTAATCAAGCGGTAACATATTTCCTTTTACTGAATTGAACGTTTGCAACAAAATAGTGAAAATAGCTTTGGAAATGCTAAAAACGTTGAATTTTAATGCTAAAAACATTTACTATTTAGCTCTTATGTTATAATAGGAGCTTTGTTCTTGTTTCTTATTGCAAAACTGTTTTCGAGGTGAACATTATTTCTAGCAAATATTATGCAAAATTCCAAAAAACATAAATTTCCTTTCTACAGAAGGACTCAAACCTTCAGCCTTTTGCCTGTACTTCAAAACATACAGGTCAAAATTACAGGCAATAATGTATCCAAAATTTCTTCTTCCTTTTCGATTGTTTAATAGTCTTTGAAACTGCTTCATCCAGGGTTTCAAAATCCTACTGCAAAATTAATTTTTTTGTCAATTTTCTCAAACTCCTTCTTCCAGTTCTTTAAAATATTTTTCTTTAAATCTTTTCGTATTCAGTATAGGATAGGTGTCTTGAAAGGTATCAGTCAATGCTTTTCTACATTAATCTGTTCCTTTTCCCAACTACTTCTCTCTACTTTTTCGGATAACATGTTATTTCTCGGATAGTATGTTATATTTAGATCTTCGGATAGCATGCTGTTTATGTTATATGTTCCTAATGAACAAATCATTTTGCTTTTGTGCTTTTACGTATTTATATAACTCAAGAAGTTTCGAAACAATAATTCACGTCCTTTTGTCGTTGAAATGCTGCAGAGCTGAAGCTCTAAATATTTATACATTATTATTAAACATTGTTTGGCACAAGCAATTAATTTTCTTATAAGAAAATATACACTATCTAATTTTATGCGTCGAATTATTAAAATGTTAATTTAATTATAGTTAATGCGTGTCTTAATTGATTATCTAATGAACTGAACACAAGTATTTAAATACATCAAAATT
The DNA here is from genome assembly GCA_000611955.2 of Stegodyphus mimosarum. Taxonomy (NCBI): domain Eukaryota; kingdom Metazoa; phylum Arthropoda; class Arachnida; order Araneae; family Eresidae; genus Stegodyphus; species Stegodyphus mimosarum. The sequence continues at coordinate 29,467 of KK121649.1, read as the reverse complement.
TATGCATAAGTAGTCCTCGTCCCATTTAAATTAGCAGTTCATTGTGTGCTAAACTTAATGGAGGCCATATAACTTCGTTTTAATCAAATGCCAGATATTTCCTGTTCAGAGAAAAACATCACTATGTTACTTCTTATGAGTTAAGAGTAAAACTAACTTCTGCAATGAATTAACGAAGAAGAAATATATAAAACTTGTAAACGTAAGCCGCACTGATTAGTTTATGAAATTAATTAGATTTGTTTGTAAATATATATCTCAAACAAGGAAAAATTATTCCATCTGAGAACAGTTAAGTAAAACAATAACAAACATCTGTTAAAGAAAAATAAATATGATGAGATATATTGTTAAATATCTCATCATAATTTTCTGTTTCAACTTTTGGCTAATAGACCAATAAAATTAACCTGAAGGTTGAACTTGAGCGATTCTGTTGCTGGCAAACACTGGAATTCTTCTAAAATTGTTAAGTAGGTTTTCATAAAAATTTATAATTATTATATATGATTGATATTAGCGATTATTTAATTGATGGAACAGTAATTTTACTCCATCTTCTAAACTATTTTATCGCTTCGGCCTCAAAGGTGCTACTGTACCAAAATCCTTATCGCGAATGAGGAGCAAAGTGGCTATCAAGCATAATATTCGAAGAAGTCCATTTAAAGTAGGCAAGAATTTTTGTTTTACATCAATTCTTCTTTCACAAATAAATGAAGATGAGGCAGCGTGACTTCGGATTGTTTCAGACAAAAGGCAGAATGATTCCAAGACATTTCAAAGAATAGTCCCACATTTCTAAAAAACGGCCACCCTCTCGTGCACACAGCCCGCACACATACATGCACATAAAAGGAAAACAAATGGTCCACAGTCTCCAAAATTAAGAAGACTTCCAAACAGACTTTGAAAAGTGTGCATTTTTCTTAATCTTCAAAGCGAAAAGTGTCCAGATCCTTCCTATACAGCCATTAAACGTTAACACTGTTGAAAGAACAAGAGCATGTTATCACACACATGGTGGTTACAATGGTACAGAGTAGAATTTCTTTAGTAGTTTCTAAATATAAATATCTGTTACGAAATAAATTCTTTTTAAAATAAACATAAATAATAACGAATATAGAAACTGTGTCTTGGGCTTCTGTGTCTTGGTGGCCTTTACGTGGCTACAATAGATCCATTTCTACTGAAGACTACAATATCCATCGTCAATTAGGTTTATATAATACCCTTGATAAAAGTATTGTTCATTAAAAGAGTATTTTTTTCTGATTATTTATGTCATTTAAAATATGCTGCATATATGAAATATTACAGAGAGGCTTGACATTACGCTTGTTTTCATTCTTCAACATTAGGCTCATATTTCAGCTACAATTGCCCATTGCTCAATTCTTTTCATTGTCCAATGCAAAATTTCAATGGCATGAATTGGCTCACCAATAGCCGAAAGGCTTAAACTGCGAAATAATGATAATTGACCTCGGGATTTATTCCCAAAATTTGAATGGAAGGGCTTCATGTGTTTTTTGTTTTCCTTTTTATGCATTACCCACTTACCCCTAAACCTACCTTAAAATGTGATTCATAAAGGCGCACCTACGCTGGCGGATAGCTTTTGAATACTTTGTCTACTAGAATACATGAACTATTCCTGCTAAGAAGAAATTCTGGGTACGAATACTCAATACTGGCGTTACATATACTGAAACCGAAACTAATTTTGATTTGTCGCGCGCTATCAGAAGCCAAAAGAAATCCTAGCATTAAGAACTAAAGATGTCTACCAGATAAGAAGATTCAAAATAAAATATATTTCACAAACAAAAACTTCTTTCACTCATTTAAGACGTAAAACAATCTAGAAAAAAGGATAAACTAATCTACCCGGATAGTGTGAAGATAACCATCCAGAATGCTTAAGGCGGCGATTGGTGCAGAAGTAGAAAAACGAACGAGGTTGATTCATTTATGAATACTTTTATATTTATCACAGTACAGAAGAAAATTTTTACAAGAATGACCGATGAAAGCCTTTAAAATAAATAAAGTTTTTTGAAGTTCCCCTTCTCAAAATCGTAAAAACGTAGTGTAGGAATTTTGCATTTATATAGGCAATATTAATAGAATTATAATTAAAACTGCTGTATTTCTTCGTGCAATGTAGCGAGAGACAAATTTTAAGAGAAAGCTATGCCGGAAAAGTAAAAATACGGGGGCACGTGCATTAATATTGAATAAATGGCTATCTCGGTAATTTGTATTGAAATTGAATAAATGTAATTGACTACTATGTTAGCTGTAATCGTAATTCCATCTTCCTATTGCTTTCCAGAAACCTCGAGAAAGAGAAAGCTCTAGAAATTTTTCGCGACCTGTTCAAATCTATAAAAGCCTGGAAAGAGAGCGTTTTAGTCAGTTGCTTAGTTATTGTTGTTGCGAGTTGATTAGTTCCGCGTGAACTGAGATATCGGAATTTGTTTTCTCGTTAGATACGCTTTCCATTCGTTGTATTTTAACGCTTTTAGTAGTTTGAAGTATAACTACTGATTATATTGCGTGATACTGTGAGCACTCATACGAATATTTCTTAGGAAAATTCCAGTGTTCTGATATATTTCTTTTGATAAGAATAAATTTTATTAACCTATTATCGGATTTGCGCATTCAGTCTGTTACGAACCCTACACACTCAAGAGCAGTTTAAAAGACTTCTGCTAAAGCATTTATATTAAACATTTGCAAAAACTAAGAACGGTTTCTTACAAGATCACTTGATTTTGGCTTGTTGAAACACTGATCAGTTTCATAATTCCATTTAATCTACAATGATATAGAAGGACATCATACAGGCAATCACTCAGCTTTCATTTTGATATATACTATTGGGATCGTTCTAACACGTTTTCTGACGCTACTCTCTCTCTCTCTCTATATATATATTAATTTCAACAAACGTATATATTTTATATCAGATGATTTTGAGAAATTCTGAGATATTTAAAAGAGAAATATTTTAATCAAACTCAACACTAACCGCATATTTATTGAGTGATTAATATTTTTAGAATTCAAAGACTGGTATGAAAATAACAGTAACATTCTAATCCAGCATAAAAATAACTTGACGATTTCTCTCCAGAGGTTTGTAAATACTGTTTCATCACGTTCTGTATGAGCAAATATTTCTTTTTGGACAAAGTCTGCAAATAAGATTGTTCTATAGGTCAGTTCTTACAATAAAACTTCTAGTTCAGAGGCAAGAATGAGATTTGGTCTTCACAAAAGCTGATATGAAGCAGGGGAATATTGTATTCCCATTGGTATAGCGGAAATAGAAGTATTTATTTCTTCAGCACAGAATTGAGATTCTTTTGATAGTTTCTTTTGTCTTTCGATAGGAATGGGGATTTTTTTATATCTTTTTTCCCCAAAATTTTGTTCTTCAAGAGCTTCTTAAATAAAATTTAAAATATATTGTTCAAGTAAATTTTATAATATTAGTGACAAGTAATTTTAGAACATAACAAGAAAAGATCGATTATAAATTGATCAAATAATAAAGTTATAATAGTTTGAAATATTACTTAATGGAAGACCTAGTTTGTTATTTACGGGAACTTCTGCATTTTAATATTTAATTAATTGCATCATATATTTAAAATTTTGGGTAGCAATGATTTGATATTTTTGCCCTTAGAGATAATGGTGGATCTGGTGAAATTAGCTCCAATGAATGGGATCAACGAATGCTTTCCAGAATCAGATAAAATGATAAATTTAAGATAGGACCGAATAATGTTGAAAATAATACTTTACGACTGTAGAAAAGCTGAATATATCGTTAAATTAGCAATATTCAAGTTATTGCATTTTTATTAAAATGCAATAACTTGGGCTTTTAATTTGAGCTAACTTGAGCTTTACGAAATTTTTGAGTACGAGCAGCGTAAAGTTAATGATAAACTTTTGTGAGTCAATTGAAAGCTTTCGAAAACATGAAGCACTGGATGAATAGATTATTTAATTTCTTTTTCAGTACGCAGAAATCATACATAAAAAATATCAGAGCTCATACACTTCAAATCGCTTTTTTAAAATCCAGAAATACGAAATATTTTGCACTACCGTAGTTTTCTGGGGTATTTACTCTTTGGCAAAAGCATCCGCTTTTAATGCTAAGCACTTTAAAATACGCTTTTATTCGAAAGCGTATTTTCGAATACGCTATTCGAAAGCGCTTGAACCACATTTAAGTTTTAATTCTATGCTTTAAAGGCGTTTCATACAATACCTTTTGCTGCGTTATTCATATAGCACTTGTGCTGTTGAAAGGAAATTAAATATTAATAAATATTGAAAAACTGTTTTAATAAATTTCAGTTTCATTTTCACTTGATTATTATTTGTCTAATTCCCATTGAATGTGATTTTTTGCCAATAATGTTTTATACAAAGTTTTTAAATATAAACGCAAGATTAAAATTTGAATTTCTTTATTTTTTGTAATATTTCAGTAAATTAGTGGGCGGATATAAATTTGTATCTTTAATTAGAGCCTTGAATCTTTTCAAATGCATGTGAATTCTAATTAATGTTAGACATAAGACATTACAAATCTCAGTAAATGGAATTTTATTCCACTGGAAAAGTTTTCTGCTATTTCAGCTTTTACTCAAAATTTGATTGCCTTTTGGAATTTTCTGAGGATCACTAGAGTAGCATGGAACATTGCGGAGAAGCCGAAGGAGACAATTTTCCTTTTTAATAAATGGGTTCATAAAATGTCGTGAATACGTTAGTAAGCTCAGGTTAGATAAGTTACTTGAACATGGCGGAAGACACGAGAGCTAGACGCCTAAGGTGAGAAATGCTTTCGTAGAGGAAATTTGAGGTACACTCCCTCGTATTCTTATGGAGAAATCATGAAAACCATCCATGCAGTTAGTCCGATCACATGGAGCAGAACCAAAGCACATAACAGGTCCTTACTTCCAAATTTCGTTTTGTAAATATCCCTGAAGTGGTGACATATTAACCTCTTTTGAAGCCTTATTTTGTCGATTTGATCTAATGCAGCGTCTCTAGTTTCCAGAAACATTGCTTGGGTCAACGGGATAAAGCTCTGTGAATTATCTAAGCGTCTCTCCACAAATCCAAAAAAAAAAAAGCACAAATGGAAAATATCTCGTTAGATTTATAAAAACAACACGCTGAGTGTTTAAATCTCTTATGCGTTGATGTGCTATTAAATGCACTGACGTGATAATTTTACTTAGAGAATCGATTCCCGAATTAAGTTAATAAGCACAAGGCAAATAAACTATATTTTTGAGGTCTAGAAATGAGCATTGTGGAGAACATACGCTTGTCCCGTCGGTCTGAGATGAAAGCTCGAAGAATTTATTTCTTTACGTCTCTAACGTCTTCAGGATCACGAACCAGGGAAGACACAGTAGTGATGCCTCACTCTTCATTCGAATTCTTTATCATAAAGCTGGCTGATGCAAGCAAAATTTTTATTCACAAACATAAAAATATATTGATAAAATCTCGATCCGGTAACCTGTTCAGAGGCAACAATAAACTGGAACATGATGGCATCGGTCACATTTGTCACAGACAAAATCTCTACTTTTCTAGCTGGCTGGTGGAACTCGAACTTTCCTCTGAGATTCAAACCACGATGCGTCAAATACTGGCTTAACAGGTGTCTAAGAGCGTTTTTTGAAAACTGGTCGATTTGAGAGGAAGTGTATTTACTCTCTGTTTCATTATTTGGCACTTCTTCGATCACTCTTGATTGTAACCAGTCATGAGTTTTCACAATATAGTCTTCAGAACATTTTTCTATTTAATATAAGTATATTAAATATAATTAATGTTATTTTCTATTTAATATTAATATTTAATTTTTCTATTTAACTTACATTTAATATAAGTTTAGTCGTGGTCGAGAACAATCTGCTTTCAGCGGTGTCTGTATTGATTAGAAAATTGTCCCGATCTTCGAACGATGGCAAACTGACTTGATTTCTATCAATTTATTTTTTTCTCAAAATCTTATATATAAAAGAAGGTAATGTCTGAAATAATAATGGAACTGAGAGCTGAAGTTGATTCGAATTCATGTATTAAAACACTAATGAAGACTATATGAACCGACAACATTTCTTTCCTTTCTTTTTGCAACAAACGAACTAGGAACTACTGTTGACATCCATATTTAAGAAGTAATTTCTTTTTTAGGATTATCATGATACAAAACATAAGCTTGAACCTTATATCGGCAAGAAATCTAGTAATACAGCTATTTTAAATTTCACACTAGACTTGCTTTCATTGGAATCAGATACTCCTAAATCATCTAATTTCTACAAAATCTCCAGATTATTGCTGTGGATTAACACACGGGTTATCAAATATTAAATACTTTGTGAAAAAATGCAGTTGTGTACTTTGCACATAACAAACTAGTCAATGAGTATCTGCACCGGATATAGATCAGGTGACAAGTAAAAAACGGTCCCAGTGCAAAGACTTCAGCATAGTTCCAGTCAAAAGTTCTAGAGGTAACGATTATATTACTTACCGATATTTTGTAACATTTATATTGCTAGCTAATACCACCGAATAAAAAAATAAGCTAATACCACCGAATATAACATGGATTACAACAAATTTTCACTTCTTTGAGCAGTCGCTCTCGGTTCGTGGTAGATTTCAGACTACACAACGGCAGTGATCAAGTGATCAATAAAGCTCTAACAGTTATTCTTTTCCCATTTCCTTCCATGGACACTAGTAGGGTTTGCAGAACTTCTGTTTGGCTTTGGTTAGACAACGTTATATTTTCATCAACATAAGAAGTCTCTGCATTAATCTTTTTGTTAACATTAGACAGTTCAGTACATAGTATAATCCTATGTCTCGTTTCACAAATTAAACATTGAACATTAGCCTCGCAATTTTGAAAACGATGCTGATGCCTGATTCTCAGACATACAAAACAGGCTTTATATTTCCTTAAAATATTCTTTTTTTTTTACTCAAAAGACATTTTTAGCTCTTAAAAAAGTCTTGATAATAATGCTTTTTGCTGTAGACTACACAGGTAGGTTTTACAGCTTTAGTACCCGGTACTAGACCATTAGCCATCGAATCAGAAATTTCGGCATCTTTGAATTTTTGTTTTTTATTTGAAATTTCATTTGATTTGAAAACAGCTTTTCTAAAGAAATCCATTCTTTGCCTTCAAATTATGCCCTAAGAAACAACAGTAACTAGGATAGTTTATCGCTGCAAGAATTTTTTCTTCTTTACTAGTCACTCGATTACGTAACCAGATCTTTAAGATATTTTCAGGAATCATGATTTCACCACACAGCGGCATACTTGTTAGCAGTTACTTCAATCGAATCTAAAGAATTCAAATATGACTCCAATTTATCATGTAGTTGCATGATGTTCCTCTTCGCTTTCGCGTTCATAACACTTTTTACTACCAGTGATAACAGTTCGCGAACGTAATGCTGAACAAGTAGTTCTCTGTGGCCAAACTACGTTTTTAATGTATCAGTGGCTTTTGTATAATTATCAGCAGTTGGCGAACAGCTATCTACAAGTTTTTTATCTCTACTGCCAACGGCCATGCATTGGATGATATACTAGAATTTATCTTCACCGTCAATTGACTCACCATCATGAATTCTACCAAGTCCGAAACGTAAGTTAGTCTATCACTTCCTCATGAAATTTCACCAGTTCTAGTTCGGCTAGTTCAATTGCGATTTTGCATTTGTAATTGGGAAGATTCCCAAAAATTTGAAAGTTTACCGATACTAGCTATGGTACAAATGCGAGCTAAAGGCAAATTTTCTCCATATTCTTTAATTTTTTTATATTCAGCATCAAAATGTTCTTATTCAGCATCTATTAAAGCAGTACAAATTTTATCATCTAATTTAGTCAAATCTGCAGTAATTAGCTCTAAAGAAGAATATTTAATTTAAATTTATTCTAGATTTAAAGAGGGTATTAACGAATTGTAACGTTTTTTTGAACGTAGTTCTAAGAAGTATTCTTTTAATAAGCTTTACCATGTTAAATAAAATTTTAAATCAATAATGCCGATATTAACACGTTTCACTGACCTTAACTTTATTAATCTTTAAATAGCATGTATATACGTTACCACAATGTTGAGAATGGATAAACTACCGATCTATGGTCTTATGAACTTTTATTACGAACTATTCTTTTAAAATCTAAACGAATTCTAAGCATAAGCAGAAATACCAAGCGCATCGAGAAAATTATTTCGTTACATTTGTTGCCAGTTTTACATTTTGGTGACTCAAAGTTGGAATAATTTCATCGCACTATAAATGTAACTTATTCATCCAGATAAAATATAAACACTTGCGCATCAATCAAACACTTTGTGCAAAGTTGATACTTATATGGCATATATATGACATATTTTATTGAGTTAATAGCCGGTTGTTTAATTCTGGACCTTTTCGCAAGTATTTGCCCTTTGCTGCATGAAAAGATGCGATGTTAAAATAATTCACCCACTGAAAGTAATATGTTGCTTTTAAATGAAATTCTTTCAACCCTACGAACATTATTTAACGGTTAATTTACATTATACCAAGTTTACATATAATGAAATAGAACATATAAACTCACTTTCTTTTTAGCTCGGTGTTGCACATTCATATTGGCGATATTTCTCTCCCCTGGGGCTTGAGATTTCCACAATCTCCATATTATGAGAAGATAAGCTGTGATCATGATAGCCACAGGCAGAAAAAATAAGGTGATGGTTACAAAGGTGTAATATAATTGCTTCATGGGATAGCTGCGGATACATATCCCCAATGTAGGATCCCAACGTTCTTCCCTAGGCCAATCATCATGACAGGAGGGTTCAGCTATGTCCTTCCACTAAAAGAAAACAGTACATAACCAATTCTGATATGGACACGTAGATTATAATGCATAAAAATCTTTTCTTAATTTTTTAAGTTAATTATTAAGCGATAATTCAATAAAGCTTTTGAAATATCTAAAAATTTCTTGAAGAAAATGTTCAGAATCGGCATCATTTTGTTTTTGAAGAAGGAGAGGTTTTTTTTAATGGGTCGAAATTTGAATAAGAGGAGGAAACAATAAAATTCTAAACTGATTGCTTTGAATTTTACCTTATTATCCCTTTACCATTTTGATTTCAGTGCATGGTTTTTATGGTATTTTTTTTCATAATACGTATAGCTTTACTGTACCAACAAAAAATATTAAACAGAATTTGTAAATAAAAGTTTAAATAGCTTACTCAGTTCTTTAAGCTAAAATTCTTATATTAGAAAGTGAAGAACTGAAGAATATGTATCTTATATTAAAACAGATAGCATAAGAAAAATATCTTGAAAATTTCCTTTAAAGGGAATAAATTTCCAAAAAGTAAAATAAAAGCATTTTTTTACTGGTTTGCCAATATTATTGGGAAATACGCATGTTTGACATTCTGAATAAAGTCTCCAAATTCTGTCGCTAGATGCTTATAAAAGGACATTAGTTTATTCATTTATATTTTATTGAAGTTCTTTTTATTTATTTCTAAATTTATTCTGTTTTCTTAATTGTTTAATGTTTGTTATTTCTCTTTTCGTATTACTAGCATTTATTTAATAGGCAACAGCTATATTAAAGAGTACATTTTATTTGGTATTCTGGATTTCAGTTGTTTGCATGCTTTGGAGGCTAATATGTATGAATCAAACACTCGAATTGTAATAAACTGTTTAGCATGGAGTTTATTGAATTCATTGTTATTCTTACTCTGAGAGGGTAAGTACTTTCTTTAGTTTAATTCAAATCCATTGAACTGAAATCTTCTGAGTTTAAACAAATTCCATGTAAATTAAATTCAGTTTTAAATTTTAATACAGCCTACCGATAATATTTAGAGTATTTTAATCCATAACCTACATTTTTGGTCCATCGAGAGGGAGACCTACGGATATATTTTAAAACGCAATTGAATATTATTGATATTACTCGTAGTTTACGGAATAATAGATATTTATTTATTTTGACTGGGTCGAATTTAGAGAAAACTAAAGTAAAGCCTGTTGTTCTTCGCTCTGAAACTACTAGGCTTGTAAACAAAATCGCCAAATGCTGAATGTAGAAACTGATCAGACTGACAATGAAGAATTAACAAATTCAAAAGGTCAACTGACTGAAAAGTCTAAATTACCCAATTAAAGACTTAATTAGCGATTTAGAGGAGTTACACAAAGACGTAGAAGAAAGTCAGAAAAATTCTGCAAAGCTTTTGTTCAGAATTTTTTTGTATTTGGAATCGAAGACTCCAAATAAAGACTGGGTAAAGTAAATGATAGTCAAAGCTGCAGAGTACGTAGATAAGAACAAATTTCGCATAAAATGTCCTCCTCAAGACATCCTTTCGTTTCCGTGTAGTGCCGAATGGCGAAGCGCCTAATAAGTAATAAATCTGTTAGAACTCATGGAGGATATTTCTAATTCTACATCCATCGGTTTATCTCCCTAAATTTTGATATGCCGAATTCTAATGCAAATATTGAAGACTAGTTAAGCTACAAGCATATGTGTTTATCTACTATTCATGAATATATGATCTGATTGATTTGCAAATTTACAGTTAGTGAAAGCAACTATGGTTGGATCTGCAAATAAGTTAATAAAAGGTTTGTTAATCACTGAATCTAGTTACAATGAAGCTTGAACAGCTTTATCACGAAGCAAAAATATGAAATATGGTACTTATACATATCAGCGCATCCACTTTGGAGCAGTTTGGCGATTTTTTATGGCAGCAAAAAGTGATTCGTTGAATTTTCGCCTTGCAACTTACAGTGGATATTGTAACTTAAAGAACTATTATGCATATGGTTGCCACAGTTGGACGATTTCTGTTAAGGTGGTTGCGATAATACGTAAGTACCACGAAAAATTTAGCATATGCTCAGTTAAATATTTTTTTTTTAGTTTTAAATCAGTTCTAGAGTTCTTAGGTAACTATAATAAAGTTGTGCGAAACTTGCTGTGTTTGGAATTGAAGTTCAACTAATCTGCAGATTTAATTCCAGTACACCAGATTTTATTTTTATATGGTGAATACGTTGCTTGGAATACCGTGTAAAAATACCATTTAAGAAAGTGTACTAAGAATTATGGTGGACAGACTTCCTCGTATAAAAGCCAATTTAGGTTATCAAAAAATAAAATTTGTTATGTTTTATTGTGTCTTAATTTTATTTAAAAATTTGATATTGTAAACACTTATTTAGAAAATTGTAACAAAGATTATTCACTATTAGACAATAGACGTCCCTGATTACGCACATATGATATGACATCGTTTTTTTCATTTGAATTATCTAGGGGATGTATGATGTTCCTTTCTAGATTTTTGGATTCACTGGATTTAAACAATTCGGTAATGGATATCTGTGACTGTGTTTTTATGGATTCTTTGTATATCTCTTGATATCGAGCCATGCAAGCAGTTAAACCAAGCTGAAATTGAGCTCGTTTTATGCTATGATCTTGTTTACAAAATGATTCCTAAGTTGTTGTAACCAGTTGTAGGCCTTCAAGGATAGAATCCGCTGTTATTGGACCATCTTAATCATCGTCATTTTCTAAAACAGATTAGAGCATTTCTTCTTTATTGGAAACTTTATCAGGAATGAATTCAGCGATATGCTCAATTGTAAGCTCTTCAAAGTCCGCACTCAGCTATTTCGAAACCGTGTAAAAAAAGACCATGTAAAAGGAGGATCTGTTGAACTTCATGAATGAAATTATAGGATAGCTTTAGAAGGCGAAAGGAATATAATGTTGCTTTTCCTACTTAGAAAATATTCTGTTTTTCGAAAAACAGGCGAGGATCTTTTCAGATATACACGAAGTCAATTCAGAGGTAGAAAATAAACAAAAGATATCAGATACTATTATTATAATGTCAAATTTAAGGCCTAAAACTAGTAATCTAACGTCCTTGAATGTTCCGGACTATATGAATTACACATGTGTCGGCATTTATTAAAAACGTGCACAGATGATAGATGCAATTCAGTTAAAAATCGGAAATTATGCATTAATTAATTGCGTAAAAACCATTTTGTTGTGAAATGTTTGATTTTTACAAAATGACATTCTTGTAACGCTAAGTATCACTCACTTTTGCGCTCTGACAAATCATTTCCAATTCCTCATCTAAAGTCGAGGACAATTTGAATTTCGCAAACATGAGAAATCAACAACATGTTAATTCGATCTGTTTGGCAATACTCATGCTGACTGTCAGACCTTAGTATCAGCTGTAATTATTCTTGTTAAGTATTGGACGTTGTGTACCATGTAGAACCATGGTGGGTTCAGGTAAAACTCTAGTCTCAAACCTTGCTCTCAAAAATTAGGGCGGCCAGTGAAAATATCAAATCCCAAATTGTCAGTTAAGAAAGGTGTTTTTTTTAAATTCCTATGGCAATAATTAAATGCTAAACGTAGCTGCAATAATATTGTTGCTTGCGTACGGGTTAATTATGGATTTAATGAAGAAGTCGTTAAAAAGTTAACAAAAATTTATTCTTCCCACAAGAAATAAATGAAAATGCTGAAATATTTCTTCAGAGATATTCGTACAAGATCACAATATCTCAAACGTTTAGCAAAACTCAATTCAAAAACAGAGAAACTATCTCTCAGCGAAATCGCTACAGTCAATAACAGCATTAGGTAAAGAAACAGTTTGCTTAAAACAGCTACAACTACAACTGAGATGAAGTGTTTAAATTCGGCTTTTATATGTAAATAATTAAAAAAAATTAATTATTTACTAGAATATTCTGGTAAAACCTCGAATTTTTTCAATATTTGTGGATGGCAACAGTAATTACGAGATATTTATTTATTAAATATTAAATGCACGCGCTCTTGTATTTTTACTTTTCCGACGTAGCTAAATCGTTTGCGTTGCACGGTAAAATAAAGCAATTTTAATTGCAATGCTAAATAAATACGAAATCGGTACCAATATGACTCTCAGTCTTTCCAATTTTTCATTTCAATGTCCTTCATGGTCTCAGAATATTTACAGTTAGCTGATTCAAAACATTTTAATGTCCAGAACCATTGGGATTCTTATAGGAGGGGATTTATTCCCAGTGAATTGTATGGGGCGATCAAGTCTGGACCTAAAGGTACTTCTTGTGCTTTAAAATCAAAACTAGGATGGTTGCTCTCAGGAATAATACTTTCAAGCCATCTAAATCGATTCTTAATTGCCATGCTGTAATTAAATTATGATCTTCAGAAATTTTGAGAGATTGAATCTATTTCTAATGTAACACGAATTCACAGGTCTGAAGATTTATGCGCTAAAACTGTAATTGCCTTATTTGAAAAATAATTGCTATAATACACTCTATAACAACAACAAAAAAACTCGACATACTAAGAAGAAGTTTTCCCAGGGAGACAAAAATTAGTGGATAAGAAGATTATGTACAGAATAAAAAATGATTAAAGTTTCAGAACAATTGAATGACTTATTTCAGTGTTTGACCCACCTCTAGCCTGGATGCAAGCTGCCACACGGCGTGGCATAGACTGATAAAGCTCCCGGATGGTCTTCTGCAGTATTTCTTGTCAAATTTGCTTCCTTTGTTGGACTAGGTCATCAGCATTCCCTGGTAAATGCAGTCGTCTTCCCATCATATCCCAGACATGCTCGATGGCAGAGAAATCTGGCTGGCCAAGGAAGTGTTTGACAAGCTGTAAAACGGTTCATAGCAACACGGGCTATATGTGGTCTGGCATTATCCTGTTGAAAAATAAGGCCAGGTACTGAAAAAGGAACGGTAGCAAAACAGGCCTCAGAATGCCGTCTACGTACCGCTGTGCTGTAAGGGTGCCTCTGGTGACGACCAAAAAAGTCCGGCTATCAAGGGAAATGTCACACTAGACCATAACTCCTGGGTGAGGGCCTGTATAGCGTGCAGTAGTGAAAGCAGGATCGGCACGCTAATCTGGGAGTCTCCAGACACGTCTTCGATGATCGTCACGACACAGTTGGAAGCGGAATTTGTCGCTAAAGACTATACATAACCAGTCAGCATCATTCCAACCTCATCGAGATAAGCACCACTGTAATCTGGCTTCACACTGTGCAAGCGTGAGTGACAGGTGGCGTAATGAGCGTAGATTTCGCTCTATCAGGCGTCTGTGAATGGTCATGATAGACATTCGTATGCGGGTATGGTTGATAGCAATAAACCAGCTTATCTGACAATCACTCTGTCCTTCCGATCTGTTGTGGCCCTAGCTCGACCGCTACCATTATGACGCTAAAATGTACCATTGTTCACCTATTCTTGCCAGCATCTTCTAATCGTTGCATCGCTTCGACTCATATGATGAGCGATTCTCCGAATTGCCCAACCTGTCTCTTTCAATCCAATGATACGACCTCTTTCAATCTCTGACATTTACTCATAGTGAGCTCGAATACTGCGGCGAGGCACTTTTTCAGTCGATGAAAGGTGGTCTAAATTGCTTGCAACAGAAATTTTTAACAACAGTTCAAGAACAGTTCTTAAGGACATCTGCAGGATGCGCAGATCCGATTTTCTGGAGATTGCACTATTCATTCACAGGACACCAAATGTTAATCATTTGCATATTTGGCCAAAACATTTATGCATACGAAATTTCAAAGCAATCTAATAATTCCTTCTTGGTGCGTTGATTTTTTTGTTATAGAGTGTATAACGGATGTGGCAATTTTCGCATTCTAGTCCTTCCTAAATTTATTTCGTCTTAATTCTTTCTTAAATATTGGAAAAGCCAGAAGTCACAGGCTGCTGGTTCTGCCCACAAATTACACTGGTGTGCAAAAATTAAGGACGAAGTCGAAAAATTAGCATATCAGCTGAACGAAGAGGCAGAGCGGACAGAAACGCCAATCAGGAGATTAAGTAAGGTGATGTACGGTAGCACATGCGCAGATATGCAGGTAGACGTAATGGGGGAGTGTCTGAGTAGTATAAAGCATGTTGTCGGTGTAAGATCAATATTTCTGGAAAAGAGATTGCACGCCGTATAGCAGTTACAATCACACCGAGTTGCTGCCTCAGCGAGAAATAGCGAATAATCAATCTGTTAGACGACATCTTAATGCTTTTACCCGAGGTCGAATCATTGGGAAGTTGGAGGAAGGCCGCAGTGTGACAAGTGTGGCTGCAGAGTTCAGAATTGCTCACAGCATCGTTTCACGACTTTGGAGACAATTTCAAACTACAGGAACAGCTATCCGGGGGTTTAGTAGTGGTCGTCCACGAGGAACCACACCCGCCGATGACCGGTATATTGCCTTACAGGCCAGAAGAAACAGGCGGCAGACAGCGGGAGAAATCGCTAGACACACGAAACAGGCGATTGGACGACCGATATCGCGTTTTACCGTGGCCAGAAGACTGCACGGTGGTGGTCTGTTTGCACGACGCCCTGTACGGTGTGTACCTCTAATGCCTGCCGATCGGAGAAGGCGTTCTCTGTGGTTCCGGATACACCGGAATTGGAGAGACAATGAATGGGGACGATTACTCTGTACAGATCAGAGCAGGTTTAGTCTGAGTTGCGATTCTAGACACATACACATCTGGACAGAGCGGGGAACACGCAATAACCCCTTCAACATCATCAAAAGGGACTGTTTTGGAGGTCGCGGAGTTCTCGTTCGAGCAGACATAATGCTTGGTAGCCGGACCGACCTTCATATCTCCCAAGGAGGTTCGTCACCTGGGACTGCTATTGTAACGAGGTTCTTCTTCCTTACATGCGTCTTTTCATTTTTCACAAGGGCTATGGGTCCTTAGTTCCTCTTCATGGACGACAACGCTCCACCTCATCGCAGAGTTACTGTCGAAGAGCTGTTGGAGAGTGAAGATATTGAACGCATGGATTGGTCGGCAAGGTCTCTGGATCTAAATCCCGTCAAGCATGTACGGAACTTACTAGGGAGGCCCGTGGCAGCACGTAACTTATCGCCAGTAACGATTCCGAAACTGCGATTGGTGCTACAAGAGGAACGAGCAGCAGTGTCTCAACAGCTCATTAACAACCACATATCCAGCATGCACAAATGATGTGAAACCTGCCTAGCAGTCAGGGGAGATCATATCCCCTATTAAAGACCGGATGTTTCTTGCTGGACACCCATCACAGGGATGTTTCGGCCTTCAGTCGCATTGCGCTCCATGCTACTTTTTCAATAAAGCTTCTTTTTATCCCTCTGATTTCTCTTTTAGTAAGTGTTGCTTACATTACTCATGTCGTTAGGTATTGGGGATCTTACGGTATTAAATGTGTTGATTTGGAAAGCTTTTGTACAAAGTTATATTGAAAAAAACCGTCTCGTCCTTAATTTTTGCACACCAGTGTATCTCTGTAACTTCCATAGCCATAGTCATGCCACATGTAGTCTAACGTTTTTGGGAAACAACCAATTATGTGAAGTTGTCAGGTTGAAACAATAGCATATTAATCTTCATTTACACTTTGGCCTTGAGGCACCCGGTTCTGCAGTATTATTCCAGTGACTGAAAAAGTAATATTAATTACATTAAGAAGACAGAAACCCAACATGTTTGGCAAGTTGTTATTCGTTGCATCTTCATATGTCGCATTGCTGCTTTTATTAGGAATCATAATGCACCAGCAAACTTAATTAGTGACTGCTGATATCAAGATAATTGTTAGAAAAAGAGAAAAAGAAAAATCTGAAAGGTTTCAGATTTGAAATTACGTCGAAAGGAACGTTTATTTAACATTTTATGTGTTACATTTATTTATAAAATTGTCATGCACATGCTCGGTAAGAGGAAGCTATCAACCAAGCCCTGATGAAAGAACAGTTAAGCCAACGGCCTGCTCGTGTGAAAAAAAAAACTGTCTATCTGAAAAGCGGAGAGAAAGCAAAATCTGGCTATGAGAAGAAGAAAACGCGCTTCATGCGAGAAAGACGGAGGCTCGTGTGAAACATTTTTGAATTGATTTTTTTTGTATTCCAAAGTTTGAAGTTTGATCGGTTATTATTAAAAACTGAAAGGTTAAATTTAATAGTTGTGCGTTTTTAATGTAATTGTGAAAAAAATACTTTGTGAAAAGAATATATATATACTTCAATAAAATATAGTTCATGTTATCGTCAAACTTGCATAAGTGTGCGAATTTTATTTCTGCGAATAGAGTCGACGAATAACATTCATAAGTGGATGAAAACGAACCCGAAGAGATGAATTGGTCAAGGATCATGACAGTGGCGGCAGCTGGTCGGATGCATATTTGTCGACTCGGAAAAAGCTCAAGTAAATGCCTTACGAATGCTGCGAAGCATATTAAGTGGAACAGTTATCTTCTACCAGGTTCTCTCGTTTAAGTGTATTATTTATCATTTTTTATGAAACATTTGCTGTTAATGTAACGGTACACTTAAAGAAGTATTTTATAACACAGGAATTATCAGTGTGATTATCATATGATACTTGAATTACTTTGAAAGTGCATTTATCTTTTATTGTATGAGTGAATGAGTATTAATTTAACTAATGCTTGTGTTTTATTTATAAGATATGATTGCATTAATTCTCATGCATTCATTAATTTTTGATTGCTTATATATACTCATTAATTTTTTTATTTGATTGAATATTTGGATGTTGTGCATATTTAATGCAGATACCAGGTGTTTATGATTCACTAGAAGTTCAAGACTTGATGTAAAATTTTATGTACAGAGATTCAGTTTTGATTTTCTGTTATTTTAATTAAGTTGAACATAAAGTCCCATAATGTCATTTTTGACCAAACATAGAAAGGCTGATCTAGTCGCCCTTGCACAAGAGTTTGGTGTTGAAGTGTTGCCTACATTTAGAATTTTGGACTTGAGGGAAAAAATTCTTGCTAGTGAAAGCTATGAGGAGCAGGTAGCAAAGGACCTTCTGAGTGTTATCATTACAGATAGGGAGGCAAAGGAGGAGAAGGAAAGGGAAGAAAGAGAAAAAGAACGCGAAAGAGTAGAAAGAAAAGAAGAACGCGACAGACAAGAAAGGGAATATAAACTAAAGTTAGAGGCAGAGGAGAGGATTGCCATTGAGAAGTATAAGGTAGATTGTCAGGATCGTTACTTGAATAGGAGTACCACACCCGAACGGGGGGAGAATGGGAAGGAAAGATCAGTAGAAGAGTTAACGAGAACAATCAGGTTATTGACAGTAAAGGTTCCAAGTAGAGCAGATGGCTGGGACTATTTCTTCTCCAGTTTAGAAAGAGCTTATATCAATGAAAGTGTCCCTGATGAGTATAAGGCCAAAATTTTGATTTACCTTTTGGGAGATAAAGCGGCAAATTTATTAACATTGATAAGGGAGGATAAGTATGGGAATTATGAAGTAATAAAGGAAACTGTGTTGAAAGAATTCAAACCGTCACCTCAGGTATGCCTGGAGAATTTCAGGAAAGCAAGACGAAGTTCAGAAGAGACCTTTGTCCAGTTTTCTACTAGAGTTACTGCCATGTGGGAAAATTATGTGAAATCAAGGGGGGTGACAGACTTTGAAGGTCTTAATCAGTTGGTGGTAGCGGACAAAATCTACCAGACCCTTGATACAGAAACTGCAGTACACATAGGTATAAGGCAGGGAGACTCGTGGTTCAAGCCAAGAGAGCTTGGAAAGGAGTGTGACATATTCTTTGCGGCTAAAGGGAAGTCCTACAACGTACATAGGGAAGCTTGTGAAACTAAGATGCTGAATGAGGTAATAGGTGAGAAACCTAAGGTCGAACACAGACGAAGCGGTCGGCATGAGTCAGAAACCATAGGGAAGAACACAGGGAATGTTAAAGGTTTAACATGTTTTGTATGTGGTTCAGCTTTGCATTTTAAATGGAACTGTTCTCAGATTAAAGGTTCTAGGCAGTATAACCGAAATAAGGGAAAGGATAAAGCTAGGGTAAACAACTGGGTAAAAAAAGGTCAGGATAATGATATCCTAGCGGACAAAGTTGTGGTAGCTCGGGTGGATCCTTTGGGGAAGCCAGGAAATGTAAACAACTATAAGCTGTGTAAGTTGAAAAGGGTTCCTATTAGTGTGAATGGAACAATAGGGGAGGCCCTCGTTGATTCAGGAACAGAAATTACGGTGGTTAAAAAGGAGTTAACCAAAAATCTCCAACTGGAGGAAGGATCGAGCATATATTTGAAGGGTATATTTGGTCCAGCTGTTAAATGCCCTTTGGTAAACATTCCACTGGGTATCACTGTAGGAGAAAGTTCCAGTGTCACACATCAAGAGATTTTGTGTGCAGTTGCAGAATCTCTAGCAGAGGATGTGTTGCTTCCTCCGGAAGTATTCACCATGTTAGGGGGTCAGTTACATGACACAGGTGAGGTGGTAGAGAACTTACCTGAAGAAACCACAAACATCCCAGAGGTTAGGAGAAATGAAAAGTCTGTGAAGGTAAACACAGGGAAACTAGAAAGAAACACTAGTGTGGGAAGGAATCTCGATGAGAAAGAAAAGGTGGAATCAAGTGAAAGCCAAGAACCTCAGTCAGGAAGACTATGTACAGCGGATATTTTTAGAAGAGAGCAGGAGACTTGTGAATCTCTGGCAGGAGCATGGGAGAATGCTCAAAAAGGAAAGGGGAATTATTATACAGTGGATAACTTTCTCTTTCATAAGGACAAAATTCTTGGGGAAAGCGTGGGACAATTAGTTGTACCTAAGAGTCGAAGGGAGGAAGTCTTGCAGTTAGCACATTGCTCGGTGTTTAGTGGCCACATGGGGGTAAAGAAGACTGTGGAGAGAATTAGATACTCTTTCTATTGGGAAGGTCTGAGGTTAGATGTCCAGAAATTTTGCGAGGCGTGTAAAGAGTGCCAGTTGACTAGACCAATTAAAACTGTTGATAGGACACCAATCACCCCAGTAACGAGGCCAGATCTGCCCTTCCAAATTGTAAACATTGATGTGATAGGTCCGATTGATCCCCCCAGCTCCAAGGGGCATAAGTATATATTATGCTTAGTTGATCAACATACCGGATGGGCAGAAGCAATACCCCTAACTAGTCTCTCTGCCAAGTCGAGTTGTGAGGAGTTATTACATATTTTTTCAAGAACGGGTATTCCAAATGTAATTGCATGTGACAATGGAACAAACTTTAAAGCAGATTTGACTCAAGAATTTGAGAGACGAATAGGGGCCAGTCCTAAGTTTTCGACCCCTGGGTATCCTCAATCTAATGGATTAGTTGAACGATTTAATGGTACTTTAAAAAGAATGTATCATGTCATCATCAGAGAAGAAGGTAGGGGGTGGCATTTGCAAATTCCTTATGTGTTGTGGGCCTATAGAGAAGTACCCAACTCAACAACTGGGGTGGCTCCATTTCAACTAATGTACGGCAGGACACCTCAAGGACCTTTGTCGATATTAAAATCATCATGGACAGGAAAACATGAAAATTTACAATTAGATGCAACTCCTGTTTATACATATTTACAAAATCTAAAGGCTAGGTTTGAGAAGGCAGCGGAGCAGGCAAAGCTCACAGCTGAAATTCAACAAGAGAGGACAGCACACTATCAGAATTTAAGATCTACCGTAAAAACGTTTAAGGTGGGAGATAAGGGGACAGTCTTGATTCCCGATTCTAATAATAAGCTTTACGCTAGATGGCAGGGTCCTGCAAATATATTGGAACAGAAAAGTTCTCACTCTTTTGTAGTACGAATGCCCGATGGAACCAAAAGGTATGTTCATCAGAATAAGATTAGACTTTATGTAGTTAGATCTCAAGCAGTAAATGTTATCTTGGAGGGAGAAGAAGAGTTTGGCGAAATTGAATCTACGCCTGTTAACAAGGGAGGAAAAACTTTTTCTGAATCTCTGGAAAGATTAGAAATGTCTAATTTAGATTCGGTCCAAAAGAGTAGAGTTTTAGGGCTACTGAGGAAATACCAAACATTATTTACACGTCCAGTGCAACCAGCCCGAGTAGGTACACACAAGATCGAACTTATTCCTACTGCTATTAGGAAGAAACCCCACTGCTATGGAATACCTATGGCATATCGCAAAGCAGTAGATGGGCAGATACGTGAGTTACTAGAATTAGGATTAATTGAACCTTCTGAGTCAGAAATTGCTCATCCTATAGTTTGTGTGGTGAAAAAGGATGCTACAGTTAGAATGTGTATAGATTTTAGATCATTGAATGCTGTTACAAAAACTCCAACATTTCCCATGAAGGACATGCAGGAGTTGGTTTTTGTGGCGGGTGCAGCTAACTGGCTGACAAGCATCGACCTTCGAAAAGGGTATTGGCAAATCCGAATGGATGAAAGGAGCAAACCCTTGACTGCATTTGCGACATCTAATGGAGTGTACCAGTGGAGAACAATGCCTTTCGGTTTATCAGGAGCCTCGGGGACATTCCAGAGGGAAATGAATCGTGCTTTACAGAGTCATAGCGATTATGCTCAGGCATATATAGATGATATGGTGATTTTCTCGAAAACATTTGAGGAACACTGGAAACACATTTCTCTGGTCCTGGACACCTTAGAAAAATTAGGATTTTCTGTACGTTTGGACAAATGTGCTTTTGCAGCTAAAAAAATCAAATATTTGGGGCATATAATTGGAGGAGGCAAGCATGGTCCTGATTGCTCGCTTTGAAATCATTGAGTTTGTGAATCAAAAATTCATTAAAGTTTTACAAAACATGAAATCGATTATAAAACAAATTGCAAATTTGGGCTTTCAGATGCCCATATTCGGTTGGAAACGTTCAATATTCAAACTGTGATGGCTCTAGATACCGTTGTTTTATCACAGTGCGAGAAACATACATACATTTATACAGATTCTTCATTATTTAATTTCTTTAAATATAATACAGGGCTGCAATATTTGGTGGCAACAGTTTGAAAAGTACAACAAAGTGGTCCTTTGGACTAAGAATAACTATTAGTGCTTAATGTGACACCTAACATGCATCTGTGTTTTACTTAGTGAACGCGGCACTAATCTTATGCAAACACAAGGCACTTTTTAAAAGCATCATGACATTTTACTACATCAACATCAAGTTCAGCTGACAAGTAATGACTCGTTTAATGACTGTCATATTTCAATAATAACTCTGTTCTTTTTGCTCACAGATGTTGATCTGCATCCTTTTTAAAGTTTATGCATTGCTTTTGCTTTAATAAAACGCATCCGTGTCTTGATTGCGACAAAAGTACCACTTCCTTATTCATCATCCTACACTTTTATTATTCCAAATCCTTTTTGTCCTTCTTTGCGTAAATTCATAGAAAACTAAATAACCATCATTTATTTGGCAGTCAATGGCATATTCTCATCCACTACTGCATTTCGATTTTCATAGAAAGTAAACGGTAACTGCGTGTTGGCTTTAGTCATATATCTAAGCATGATACATGCTGTCTTCGCAGATGACAGTTGTGAAATCGCTTTCGCAAAATTCATGAAGTATCGCTGCTCCATGAATTCTAGTAATAGCTTTTGTACATTAGTAAATGTATAAATTAAAAATGGAAATAAGAAAGTGTATATTTATTTGGTACATGAAAGTCATTTACTTCAAGCAGATGTAATTTAGCTTTTCAGCAATTTAAGTTTTTTATTATTTTGTGTTCTATTTAAAAGTTTGCTTAACATAATTTGACAATTTATTATTTTTAAGCATCTGCTAATCACTCGTATAGCATACGACATCGACTGTTTTGGAAAATTCAGAAAATTAAATTCCGATTCAATTATTTAGTGCAAGATCATTTAATGCAAGAACTCTACACCTTACTTTTACAGTTTGTTAAATTAATAAAATACGTTGTTTTAGAACGTTTTTTTCCATGCTGCTAGTTCATGAGAAATATGTCATATTGTTAATGTATGAGAAATAGGCCTTGTTACTAATGCATGAGAAATATACATCTGGTTATGAGAACATTGGCTCAGAATTAACCCTAAATCATTAAAAATAGTCTTCTGACCTTGGCATGACATAGCGACTGCTCAATTCATGTATGGATAAAAATTTTCCACTTTAGGAGTTTCTTTGATTAATGTGCACTGATTATAAACAAATTTAATTATGGTTTTTTTAGTAATAATTGTAATTGCGGGAACAGTTTAAAGACTAATTATAAAAAGTCATATAACTTAAATGATTCTGCAGCTAAAAATACAGAAATTGCACAAGATCTATATTTTAACGTGCCTAATTTACTTTTAAAATACAGAAATACGTATTTTTGCAAAAAACAAATAATGAATTAATATAGTAAAGCAGGAAAAACCATATTACAACCTCACATACGAAAATTTAGTAAGTTGTGTGGTCATCCTTGACCGAAATGCAAGGTATACAGCATTTTTACTTTCTGTTTACTTGATTGCCAAAGAATCTCTTATTCGAAACGAAAATCGCTGCGTCTCTGTAGATATGTCAAGTTATTTTTCTGGTCTTACTGATAATGTTTACTGATAGTTATACCAATTAAATTTAAATTGTTCATATTTTCCCATGTCAGCAAACTAAAAAGGGAATTATTTATAAGAGAAAATACTCTTAAACACTAATTTATAACATTGTTCGTGTTCAAGTATTATTACGTTTCCCAAAGTAGAATTTTTCATTATCTGAGCCCATTTTTACAAAATCCTCTCTATCAGATATAAAATTAAAAATTTCCTTTTTATATTTGTCTAAATAAAAGGATTGATTGAAACTACTGAAATTTACCTCAAATTAAAACTGAAATCCCAAGTCACTGATTTTTCCTCAGTATGCTGCACTTTTCCAAAATTTCCCTTGCATAATTGTTAGAATAGAAACAACGTCAGTTTAATTTTCTTAACATGTAAATGTAAGTTCAAATTTAAAGAGTTTTTATCAAGAAAAACGGCTTTTATGTGTACCTGCGCCCCACTGTGCATCTGAAATTTATCCTTTCAAAGCAAGTTTAAGATCTCAATCCAAAGATACAGTTCTTAGAATAAAATTTAATTTTCATTTTAATATAACGATAATAGTATGCAGAATCTATACTTAAAATAAATTATGAGTTTTACCTGAATAATAATCAGGCTATTTAAAGTGCAGTAAGGTCTTTAAAAACACAGTTATTACATTGCAAACAAGCTTAAATAAAGAGCTTTCAAGCTTTTGCAACGATGCAAACCGTCTGGAAGAATGTAATTAACAAAGTATTGCAACGCAAACAAATGTTGAATAACCGATTTTCGAAAAGCTTCGTTTCGAGATACTGCAAGAAGTTTCAGAAAATTGCAAGTTCACTTTCCACTACTTTAATTTTTGATACATAATGCGCTCGCCTGGTGAATATTGACAATGCCAAAAGCAATTTGAAGCAATTTCCTTAGACTGTCTAAAAGTTTTATGCGGGTTAATTTTCATTTGAGTAGGCGATCATCACAATAGAAAGAGGCTATGAAGTTTCCAAAAGTTCTACATCTATCTTATGATCGGAAATAAACTAAATTTAAAATAGAACGAACTTTTAAAATTTCATGTAGAAAGATTGAATTACTGCATTTACTACCTTGAATATATAGAATTTTAAATGAAAAATAAAAGGAATTGTTTTGAATTCAACTACGTACAAATTTAACGACATTAGCAAGTAATCTAAAAAACAAACGTTCATCATTCTGACGAAATTAATAATATTGCTATTTATGCTCGAAATTCTGTATTTATAAGGGTTCTAGCGAGTTAATGGAGTTGGCAGAAGCGAAGTAAAAGAGAGAGAGCATTTGAAACAAAATTATTAAGCGAAGTACATATACAGTTTAGTATTTGGATTACGTTTTACAGAGCGATTTAGCACGAAAAATGTCTGAACAGAATTTGCAAATAAAAAAAAATGCTTCTTTGTAGACGTTTGGTTTGTTTGTTGGTATATACAGACAGTTATTAATTCATAACTGAAATTTAGTTTGAATGTTAGAGACATATCTAGAACTCAACGAATGTAATTGTGCATTAGAAACACACACACACGCACATACACATATATATACATACATGCCTCCATAAATGCATTAAGTGCATATATAAATACACACACACTGTCTGAACAGCTCTGTTTCCAATAAACTGAACTTTGTAGTAAAAAACATTTTGATTCTAGTCTGCTAATCACATTGAGTTGATTTGAAAATTATCGTTTGGTGTTTGAATGTTTGTTATGTTTGTAAGGGAATCGTATTTATAGCAGAGATATGCGATACATTTTTGTTTTAGAAGTGGCAAAACTGTTAGCAAAACTTATCAAATAATGCAGAACGCTTACGGTGAAAAACGTTTATCGCATTCTTACGTATTTGGTTTTGGTTTGGTAGATTTTCAGATGTTAGATTTTCAGAGATGATGTAAAAGATGACGAAAGAATGGGATGTCCTCGCACAACCTGAAGAGGACCCAACATCGAAGCTGTCAGTGGTGCGTTATATCAAGATCGTTGATTAACCATTAGAATGTTGGCAGAATATTTAAATATTGATAAAGAAACTGTCCGTACGGATGGTGAGGATTTAGGAAAAGTGTACACTTTTCCCCCCTGCATTCATTAACAACAGAACAAAAGAATGATCGAATGGCGGCTTCTCATTATCTTCTTCACATGCGACATCGCGATGCAGACTTTAAAAAAATCATCACAGGTAATGAAGCGTGGTGCTTCGCCTAATATACAGAAAGGGAGAGACAGAGTGCAGAGTGGGTTAGCAGAAATTCACCAAAGAAAGTGCGTGTCCAAAATTCCATGGTGAAAAGAATGTTAGTGGTTTTTTGTTTTTGACTGCAGACTAATGATTCACCAGGAGTTCGTTCCTGAAGGAAAAACATGTTGTTTTACATAGGTGTATTGGATCGGCTATTGAAATGCATCGCACGTGTACATATGGATTTTCATGCAAATAAAAATTGGTTCTTGCTGCATATAACGCGTCATACCATAATGCAGCTGTTAATCGTGCGTTTTGGGCAAAACAAGTGTAACTGTGCTGCCCTACTCCCTTAGTACCCGGACTTACCATCACCCCATTATTTTTGTTTTCAAAACTGAAATTAAAGCTGAAAGGCTATCGATTTGACGATATCAAGATGATCCAACAAAATGTTGTGAAGGAACTAAGAGGCATTCCAGAAGAGGATTTCCAGCATGCTATGGAACGGCTTATGGAGATTACGTGAACCGATGTATAACTTCATAAGGGTTATATATAGAATAACTAGTAAAAATTATTACTACATTCATTTTTATGAGCTCAGACCTAAAACCTTTTAGCCAGACTGAGTATATATTCTCGAGGCACTGTCGCATTTTTTTTTCTAATTTAGTAAATACGAGTGCGCTGAAAAAAACTCTGGACACCTGAATCGATTTTAATGCTTTGCAGACCATTCGCAGCGACCCGTAATCTGCTCTAATAAAAAATAATCAGGATAAGCGAAATCGAATTTTACGTATCGTAATTTGCAATTTGCATCTCTGAAATATACTTTCTTAGCCATTTTTCACAAGCACTGAGTTTAATTCAAATGAAATCCAGTAAGAACATATGTACTTTTATGAAAGCTTGAAAGTACTTTTGATATGGTAGTAGTTTTGCTATGATTAGAGAAACAAGAAATGGTGATTGTACTGTTATTTTTGTTACCACCCGAGAGAGCAAGGACAAAAATTATCAGTTCACGGCTTGTGTAAAGTAATGCAAGACAAAAAACATAACTTTCAGTATATGAGAATTTTTTTAATAATCTCAGCTCAACAGAGAAAATATAAAATAGCTCTCTGTCATATGACTTTGGTGATATTTAGTATTAACACTTGGGGATAATCTTAAATGTGAAAACTTATTGTGGCAAACAGTGCTGTGGCTGTGCTACAACGATTTCAGTAGAGTTTCAAATCCCATTATATATTTTCGGCTTTAAGATGTTAGTATTAGATACTTTAAATTGGGATCTATACAAATGGCATCCTATTTACTTACTAGAAATTGTGATCGTTATTACATTTTAAACCAGTTTCGATAGAAAGGTTCTATGTAGTTTAATAAAGATATTTACTTTATTGTTTTCGACATTTTCATGAGTGTTCCACGAAATGTCTTCGATATGCATACATGTATGAGTATGTATAGGTGTTTCATTACTTAATAATAGAGATTTAGAAAAGAATCATATTTGGAAACCTTTAAAATATTTAAAGAACTGCATGTCTGTACAATGTACGTATGCGTGTACGTATGCATACATGCATGCATGTTCGTATAATCTTTGCACTGAGGAAAACTACAACAATTTGAGCCACCAATTTTAAATGCACGTGTCCTTCATCTGAGAGTGCGCATTTCGAAGCCGTGCATTTGAATTTAAAATTAAAGAAAAATATGTTATGTTTTGTGCACACTTAATGAAATTTTGATTAACAAACACAGCGATTCGAAAGCAGTGTGTTGTCATTTAGCGAAGAGCCAGATATTTATGTTTAAAATTTAATCCGAACACTCAGCGATTTAAAAGGCAAAATTTAAGATACATTTTGTCTCTTAAACTTAATCAAAGAACTCAACAGTCTAACAGAAATACATCGCCAGTGCCTAAAATAAAATATTTTTAGTATTGTGAATTCGGAAAAAGACACGAGGTTTCACAGATTTAATCTGTCTGTTAGTGTTCAACAAACTAAGCGATATAAAATCTTCATCTCTATTATTATTATTAATTACTAGCTGAATCTGCGATATAAAAACCTCATTAAAATAATATCTACATATAGATTAAAAATAATACTCTTAAAATTCATCCTATATTAAATTCCGAATAAATATACGCAAAAAAAACTGAAAATTAAAATTCATCCTATATTAAATTCCGAATAAATATACGCAAAAAATGAAACTGAAAACAAACTATATGCCCTCTTCTCCTGAAAAAAAAAAAAAAGCATAAACTGCAAGAATAATGGGACAAAACATGACAAAAATTGTAAAATTATGACACCAAAATCATAAATGCGGTTGAAAATTAATTTACTTTATATTTTGAACAAACCGAGCCCCAAAAAAAACAAAACACGCGATTGCAAACAATCCAACAATCCAGCACATGAAAAACATTATAATATATGAAAATTGGAAACCATACAGGCCAGAGTAAAACAATTTTTTTGCAAAATTATAGCAAGCAAAAAAGCTTAAAAATCAACAACTCGTTAAGTTATCAATAAAAGGTTGGTTATCTTAGTATCTTACGAAATCTGAACATTAATATCTTAAACTGAGAAAAAATGGAAAATAAATGTTTCTCAACACTTATCACTCTGTTGGAAATTCTCATTCTTTAAAAATTTCGCGATTGTTAAGTCACTGATTTGTGAATCCAAAACACTATATAACCAAAGACTATACTATGATAAACGCGATATTTTCAAATCAAAGCAAGAGAACGGACGTTTATAAAAAAGTTACATTTATTTACAAACTATCAACTAAAATTCACAGTTTGCTTGCTTAAAGCTCGTTGCTGATCCGACAATTTCCTGCCTAACACGAAATTAGCGGGAAGTCATGCTGACATATAAGATTTTCTTATGAAAGTCTGTTCAGAGCTTCAAGTAAAGTATCTCTTCCGTTTTATCAGTTTCAGAGAAAATCTAATACGGGTTTCCCACTGGTGTAAAAGTTTTAAAGCATAAAATTGAAAAATTCAGGCTTACATTTTAATACAGGTTTTTTTTTTTAAATTCTTAAGGACTTCAACTAAGGTGCCACTTCCTGTTGTCCATTAAATAGATTATAGACTTCATGTAGAATACCAGTTTAATGTAGGAGTTATCGTGAACAAAATATATCGTCCCGCATGTAACATATTAATAGTATGTAAATATTAAAAACGAACTCTCTATAGAAATTTTCGACCCGAAACATTACCTTTCTTACCTATCCATCCATGTAAAGGTTAAAAACATGAGCGTCCTTTTTTCACTTTAGCGAAGCCATCCATTTCACGTTTCTTGGACTCAAATCCCTCTAGTGTAAAACAGGCCTTCTTGGGCGTCAAATAAAGTACCACTTCACCTTGTCCAGTTTTCACCAAAATTTAATCAATTCTTTATATGAATGCAGAAAATGGAACTTTTTGGAAACTTGACGTAAGATTTAGCATGGACGAAAAAGTCATCACAAATATATAGTCACACGGACAGAATTTTATGTTATGTATTACTTATTTCAGTTGTGATTTAAGTTGTTTTAAAGGTAATGATTTAACTTTT